>JAWNNJ010001938.1:0-102503 GCA_035045125.1 Hypselothyrea guttata
GGTTCGATCAATTGTTTAGACCCTTTACTTTAAAAAAGTAAAAAGGGTCTAT
Organism: Hypselothyrea guttata; assembly: GCA_035045125.1. NCBI lineage: Eukaryota > Metazoa > Arthropoda > Insecta > Diptera > Drosophilidae > Hypselothyrea > Hypselothyrea guttata. The sequence continues at coordinate 53 of JAWNNJ010001938.1, forward strand.
TAGTTTAGTGCAAAAAGGAAATGTGTGTAACACCCAGAAGGAGGCGTGGCAGACCCCACAAAGTATATATATTCTTGATCAGGACGACAAGACGAGTCGATATAGCCATGTCCGTCTGTCCGTCTGTCCGTCTGTCCGTCTGTCCGTCTGTCTGTCTGTCTGTATGAACACCTAGATCTCAGCAACTATAAAAGCTAGAGACACCATATTCGGGATTCAGGTTCCCCTATTCAGTAAGCAGCACGAGTTTGTTTTAGATTTTGGATATCTCCCCCCCTTCCCCCGCAAACCGCGAAAAGCTGCTGTAGCCACAGTTTTGAATCTATTGATTTGTAATTTGGTATTTAACTAGCTTATGACATTATCTATCGACGCTGTGAATTTTGTTTCGATCCGATAAGAAACAGCGGACATATGCCACAGACAATTTGCCGCACTAGGCAGAGGGGGGTGGTGTGCCTTGCATACGCGGGTAGCTTGGTGTGTGTGCGTCTGATTGTATTTGTGTGTACATATACTCAAAGTAAAGGGTCTCCTACGGTCGGTTACGTCCGACTGTAGCCACCGTCCCACTGATCTGCCCCGTCCCTATATTTAGATATTATTTTTTTTATTTTGTTTGCATATTATACAATATTATAATAGTATAAAACTAAATATATAGGGAATCTCTATATCTTGCTTAAGATAAGTAGAAACGTGATTCACTTCATTTAATACGAATCTCATTAAATGAACTTATTTTATTTACTTACCGATCAGGTGATAATACTATATTAATTACTACCATAAGCTATCAAAAACTTCTGTCTGCAATTATTATATTAAATATTGCCTATGCCATTTACAACTTCATTTTTACATATATTATATCAATGTTACCTTTTTAGACCCTTTACTTTAAAAAAGGAAAAAGGGTCTATTAGTTTAGTGCAAAGAGGAAATGTGTGTAACACCCAGAAGGAGGCGTGGCAGACCCCACAAAGTATATATATTCTTGATCAGGACGACAAGACGAGTCGATATAGCCATGTCCGTCTGTCCGTCTGTCTGTCTGTCCGTCTGTCTGTCTGTCGTTTTGGTTGCTATAGATAGGCAGTTATCTTACGCAGATCAAGTTTGTTTTGAAAATTGGATGCCACGCCCCCTTGACGCCGAAAAATCAATAAAACCCAAACAACCTCGTGTTTTTGAACATTAAAGTTGAATAACAAGCGTAATATTCAATATAGAAGGTTGTTATTTGGAAAATAAGCTCTGTTGTATTATATTTAACTATTCTGAAAAGCGTATTGAAATCGGTTAAGAAACACCGGAGATATAAGCTTCACATTAGTTGAACTTAAAAGTTCAGAAACAAGCGTAATATCAATCATAGAATGTTGGTATTGTTGAATATATATTCTTTTATATTATATTTAACTGTCCTGAAAAGCGCATTGAAATCGGTTTATAAACAAAGGAGATATAAGCTTCCTAATATTGCATGTGTCGCACCCAAGCGCAGCCGCTATATGTGTAGGAATAGCGTGCGAGAGGGATAGCAATACCAAGCATGTTGCTAGGGTCTTGAATTGTGCGTATGTTTGAATATTGGAATATACAAAGATAAATAGCAAGCGTAATATTGAACATAGAATGTTGTTATTTGAAACATAAACTCTCTTCTATTATATTTAACTATCTTGGAAAGCGCATTCAAATCGGTTAATAAACACAAAATATAAATAAATTAAAGGATATGTAAAATATTTAAATACATTTTATACTGTATTTGCGAGCGCGCAGCGCGAGCTTTGGCACAGGGTATTAGACAGTCGGGCCCGTCCGACTGATCTGCTCCGCCCATTTTGGTTTTTTTAAGATTGTGCTCACTTCGCTTCTTTCATTTAAACTGCAATGCTGCCGAAAATTTCGTCATCCGGCAAGTACAGCTGCGCTTGAGCATTGCGAAAGAGCGAAAAGCAAAATAAAAACAGTTCTTGCGTTAGAATTGTTTTTGTAAATGCAGGAACGTTGGAATAAAGACTAAAGAAACAGCGATAGGTGGTTCGGCGTTCGACTACCAAGGGTCAGTCCGGTAAGTACTTCCCTTGAGTCAGTCCGGTAAGTACTTTCATAGGGTCAGTCCGGTAAGTACAGGTGGTTCGGCGTTCGACTACCTAGGGTCAGTCCGGTAAGTACCCATGTAGGAACTAGTGCGATAAGTGGTTCGGGCAGGGTCAATCGCCACCTCCAGAACTAAAGGGTACCAAACCAGTTATCCAAATTCTCTAAAATTTCGGTTTCCCCAGTTTTAAATATATATTTATCAGATGGCATTAATTTTATCCCGCAACTCGTCTAGCGGGAAATGATTTTTGGCACGCCAAATCTAGCTATTGAGCCACTGTGCGACGTGGGACCCCGTTTAAACCGTTAAACTAAGTTTTGATGATCGCCATCGAAGGAGTAGATTCACAATACACTGCATCCAAGCGCTCTTTGATTTTGCTGCGCGATTTCCCTTTCAAAAACGAGAATCAAATCACCGACCGATCTTGCGCTATTTCCATTTTTCTAAAGTTCACATAGGGGCTCTTTTTCAAACGCGGTCAAAACAAAACTACAAGTCCGATTCGACTGAAATTTCGACAGTACCCGTCTAAAAGAATATACTATATGATAGAAAATTTAGTTTGCGGTTGTGGGGTCATTTGGCGTGGAGGTCAGGTACTTGTCTGACTGCCCACGTAGACCTACAAATTACTGAAGACAGAATTTATGTAAATAGCTCAGTGTCTCTTCAATTGGCGAATGTATTTTATTTCATGCATTGTAGGCGACAGGGGGTGGCATCCAAGATTTGACATAAACTTGATCTGCGTATGGTATACACCTTTCAAAAATGAACCAAAACGGCTTCTTTAGCTTTTATAGTTTAGGAAATCTCAGCGTTCATACTGACAGACAGACAGACGGACAGACAGACAGGGCTAAATCGACTCAGCTCGTCTCCCTGATCCCTGGTCTGCCACGCCTCCTTCTGCCTTTTACATACATTCTGACAAAGTTATTAACCCTGCTTTTCCCATTTTTCAAATGGGCACAGGGTATAAAAAGTATCAACTTAATCAAGCTGATTAAAGTCTGTTTAATTAAACCAAACACATCGCACACTGCAGCCACTACGTTTCATGCGCGTAAAAAACATTTTTGTTTAACCCTCTAACGCGCAAACTCGAAATAATGGTCGTACGAAGTTGGGATTTTTTTTTTTTGGTAAATATTGTCGACAAAAGCTTAAGTTTTGAATTTCATCCCAAAATATTGATTAGAACGCCCGCCAGGTGGAAAAAACTTTTGACCGTCTACAGACGGTCTTGCCGGGCTGAGCGTAAAAAATCGCTGCGCTGCTTGCGAGTGCACAATTGCGGCCATAAATACTTCTAGTAGAGATATCGGTGTGAAATTTTCACCAAAAATCTAAAAAAAAATAATTTAAATATACTATAAAAAAATTGGCCACATCGGCTGACTATAACCTATAGCTCCCATAGAACCCTCTAACGAGCAAACGGGTAAGAGAGAACGGGTAAGCGAGAGAACGGGTAAGCGCTGCCTAGGAGGCGAGCCGGCTTCGCGCTGCATTACTTGTAATGCAGGAGGTATGCTTGGAGAGCCGGCAAGAGCGAGCGAGCAGAGAGGAGAATGGGTAAGCGCTGCCTAGAAGGCGAGCCTTCTACCCGCTGCATTACTTGTAATGCAGGAGGTATGCTTGGAGAGCCGGCAAGAGCGAGCGAGCAGAGAGGAGAACGGCTAAGCGCTGCCTAGAAGGCGAGCCGGCTACCCGCTGCATTACTTGTAATGCAGGAGGTATGCTTGGAGAGCCAGCAAGCGCGAGCGAGCAGAGAGGAGAACGGCTAAGCGCTGCCTAGGAGGCGAGCCGGCTACCCGCTGCATTACTTGTAATGCAGGAGGTATGCTTGGAGAGCCAGCAAGCGCAAGCGAGCAGAGAGGAGAACGGCTAAGCGCTGCCTAGGAGGCGAGCCGGCTACCCGCTGCATTACTTGTAATGCAGGAGGTATGCTTGGAGAGCCAGCAAGAGCGAGCGTGCAGAGAGGAGAACGGGTAAGCGCTGCCTAGAAGGCGAGCCGGCTACCCGCTGCATTACTTGTAATGCAGGAGGTATGCTTGGAGAGCCAGCAAGCGCGAGCGAGCAGAGAGGAGAACGGCTAAGCGCTGCCTAGGAGGCGAGCCGGCTACCCGCTGCATTACTTGTAATGCAGGAGGTATGCTTGGAGAGCCAGCATGGAGATCGGCTAAGCGCTGCCTAGCATCTTATGTATAGAGAGCGGTCGATCTCATCACAGCTGCAGATTGGTGGGTGGGTTTTCTTGGCTCTTTCTTTTTCTCTTTCTCGGTAACTGATAAGATCCAGCGACTGAGCAGCCTGCAAGCACTATAAATACTGCTGCTGCAAAGCTGCTGATCACAGTGCAGTGAAGTCATGTGGTTAGGACGTGTCAAGGGCGCTTAAGTGGAGTGGGGAGTGTGCTGATTATAATAAATATGTATTTATTTATTATAATTTCTAATCGATTAGTTTTTTTTTAGATTTTTGGTGAAAATTTCAAACCAATATCTCTACTCGAAGTATATATGGCCGCGATTGTGCACTCTCAAGCAGCGCAGCCAGCGCAGGCAGCGCAGTCGTGATTTTTTACGCTCAGCCCGGCAAGACCGTCTACAGACGGTCAATGAATTTTTTATGCAAATCAACATTTATATTCATTTACGCATTACAAAATAATTTATTTCAATAAATATATTGTCTGAGCTATCAGTAAAAAAAATCCCAAGTAGATTTGACAAGTTGAAATATATTTTTTATTTTGTGCAAAAACTACTTCTGTCAAGGGGTATTTTTTTCTGAGTTTTTCAAGTTCAGACGATGATTGTGATTGAACGCGTGGGTGAAATGTGGTTAAATATACCTTAAAAGAATGGAAATTTAATTTTAAAGATATATCAATTTATTTTGATTCAAAAAAGTCAACAGTTTGATCGCTAGACGCCAAAAACTGGAGACCGTCTGTAGACGATCTTACCCGTTAGAGGGTTAAATGCCAAAAAAAAGCACCGTTAAAGCTCAAGTAAGCTTTAAAAGCTTTTGATCATATGTTTGGCTTAGTGTTAGCTTACCGCAAAAAATGTCAATTTAAATGCCAATAAACAGATTTCTTTAAAATGACAATTATGTGATGACTGTCTTAAGACTCTTGGGTATTAGAGGGTTAATAACTTTGTCAGAATGTATGTAACAGGCAGAAGGAGGCGTGGTAGACCCCACAAACTATATACATATAAGTTGATTTAGCCCCGATTTAATCTGGACGAACGCTGAGATTTCCTAAACTATTAAAGCTAGAGCTGTCATTTTTAGCATGATTTCAAATCTTGAATGCCACGCCCCTGCCGCCTATAATGAATGAAATAAAATACATTCGCCAATTTAAAAGACACAAATCTTTTTACATAACTTCTGTTTTCGGTGGTTGGTAGGTCCATATCATACGCAGATGAGGTTTTTTTTCAAATTTTGGATGCCACGCCTCATTTACGCCTTAATCGATAAAAACCGAATAACAAGCATAATATTGTAAATAGAAAGTTGGTATTTGCAATATATACTCTATATATACTCTCTATACTATCCTAAGCGCATTAAAATCGGTTAAAAAAAATAAAAAATATTGCAGGCGTTGCCTCGCTCGCCTTCGAGCAGCCGTTTAAGCTTGCACACATAACGAAGTAAGAAGAAGAAGAATTGCTGCTACGTTTTGTATGAGTCTTATATAATTATACCCTGTGCCCATTTGAAAAAATGGGAAAAACAGGGTTAATAACTTGGTGCGAATGTATGTAACAGGCAGAAGGAGGCGTGGCAGACCCCACAAACTATATATATTCTTGATCAGGGAGCCGAGCTGAGTCGATTTAGCCCTGTCTGTCTGTCTGTCTGTCCGTCTGTTTGGATGAACGCGTCGATCTCAGCAACTACAAAAGCTAGAGATGCCGTTTTGGTTGCTATAGATAGGTAGTTATCTTACGCAGATCAAGTTTATTTCAAATCGTTGAAGCCACGCCCCTTTACGCCCGGAACATAAGTTCTCTTATATTATATTTAACTATCCTGAAACACGCATTGAAATCGGTTAAGAAACACAGGAGATATAAGCTTCGCAATAGTTGAACTTAAAAGTTCAAAAACAAGCGTAATATTAAACATAGAATGTTGTTATTTGGTATATATACTATCTTCTATTATAATTACCTATTCTGAAAAGTACATTGAAATCGGTTAATAAACAAACTAGATATAAGCTACGCAATTGGCAGCGTAGCCCAGCAGCGCAGCAGCAGCAGCAGCAGCGCAACGCAGCTGGCGCACGTAAAATGGAAGAAGAAGAACTACTGCTGATACGCTTAGTGTGACAGTTTTATAAAATTGTATATAAAATAAATGGCACAGGGTATTCTACAGTCGGGCCCGTCCGACTGATCTGCCCTGTCCAAATTTTTTTATTTAAAATAAAGGGTACAGGGTATTCTACAGTCGGGCCCGTCCGACTGATCTGCACCGTCCAAATGTTTTATATAACTATTTTCGATTGATGATTTTTCCCCATTAGTTTTTCACGAAGTAAACTGCGATGAATTTGCTACGTTTCCCTAGCCTATAAAAAGATTCATTTTGGGCTAAAATATTTGTTTTGTTAATAATTTCGAAGCACATTTACTAATTTGCATGTTATTCTCAAAAATATCTTTATAAAATCTCTAAGCATTATGAGCGGAGCAGTTTATTCGGACGCGCCCATATACCGAGTACCCTATTAGCTATGCTTCGTTTTACTTTTTGTCTATGCCATGCTTTAACGTGCGCGCTGCCAGAGTTCGAGCGTGCAAGACTGCAAAGCTTGCAGAATATATTCTCTGAATATTTATAGGTATAGGTATATTATGTGGAGTATATTCTCTGAATAACCACCTTTTATATTCCAAATTACACTAGCTAAGTAGGTTTTATTGATTTTGGTCGTCAAGGGGAAGTAGCATATAATATTTGAAATAAACTTGATCTGCGTATGGAATATATCTACATAAAAAAAATGGCTTCTTTATCTTCTATTGTTTCTGAGATCGACGTGTTTTTCCAGGCAGACAATTAGACGGGCAGACATACAGGGCTGATTCGAAGCGTGATTTTATGATAGTTCTCGTAGAAAGAAGGTTTAAGTCATATGTAAATCATATGAAGGCCCTAATGTTACATAAGCTTACAAATAAGAATAGAATTAACAAAAATTGTTTTATTAAAAATGTATACTCATTTTAAAGGACTTTGAGTTTAATTTCTCCACAACAAATTGAATGAAACACTTGAATATTTGGGAAACAGAAACTTCAAAACGCAGCGTGTTATGTTTAGGACCAAAAGAAATTTAAATTAAATATTTTTTTCAGACTTGTCTTGAAGTCCTTTGTGCTCCAACCGACAACACGTAACTGGGGAAACTATGCGACAGGAACTCAAAACACAGAGCAGACAGAAAATTGTTGTCTGTCTGCAATATAAAGTGACAGTCGCCAGAAAGGCAGCAACGATGCCGAGCTTTTGACGGAGGGCTTCACTTCAAGTGCGTAGGAGTTAAATGGAGTCGGCTTATAGAGCAAGTATTCTCCTTGGTTCTTATCCCAGCATACCATTATTATATTTCATTTCACACTTTTCTACCTTCTTTTTCGATTTCCTCGCTGGTACGAAGCACGAAAATGAAAAAAGGAGGCGTGTCAGTTGAAATGGGCAAGAGAGGGTACATGAATAAGTTAACTACCGCACTAATGTACATTTGATGTACTTTTCTGTTCGCTGTCGTCATTTGGTGCGTTACCAGGTACATGCATACAAAAACATTTATATTGGCAGGAAGGAGTTGGGGTTGCAAATTGGGGGCAGGTATACAGGGGTACAGTTAGCCATGTTATTTATATTGAAGCAGCTACTTCGCCAGCTTGTCTCGCATGACAGCTGCCACAAGGCTGTCGGGTCTACCTGTTTACGTCTTGGCTCACACCCGCTACTTTGCGTACTTGTTGTCATCGCGCTTGGCGTATTGAAGTGGAAGTGAAAAGTCAAAGCGTTGTACTAAGCAGCGTTGCCAATCTGCGTGATTTTGTACCACGGGCAGATACAACACCAGTTACAGTGCTCCGAATGTTGCAAATTCAAAACTAAAATGGGTGAAGCAGAACAGTCGGAAGGTCCCGACTGTAGAATAGCCTGTGCCCTTTATTTGATATACAATTTTCCAAAATTGTCTTACGAAGCGTAGCAGCAATGCTTTTTCTTCTAACATTGTTAAGTGTGCCAGCTGCGTGGCTGCGCTGCCAAGGGGCGATCGATGCAACGCTTGCAACATTACGTAGATTATAACTCGTGTTTATTATCCGATTTCAATGCCCATTTCAAGATTGTTAAAAATAATATAAGAAAGTATATTAGGTTGTTTGGTAATGACATACCGGTTTTTACATTCAAATTTCGCGCTTCGCTTGTGAAGTCAAATATATAATTGTATCTGGCAATGCTGTATATCGTTTGAAAGGTATTGGCAACACCTTTAAAATGACATATAGTTTGTTTACATGAGCTTCCACGTTAAAAAATTAAAATTGATTGAAATGGAGTTCACAAACGCAGAAATTCGGGCAATTTTGAAATTTTATTTCGCACAAGGAAAAACTGCTGCGGAATCTCGCAGACAGATTATTGCTGTCTTAGGAGATAACAAACTTTCGATTCAAACTGCCGAACAGTGGTTTAGGCGATTCCGAAGTGGCAATTTTGATACCGAAACACCCAAGCCTTCCGGACGACCAGTGACCGTTGATACGGATAAAATCATGGAAATAGTGGATCGAGATCGTCATGTGACTATTAGAACCATCGCAGAGGAGCTGCAACTAAGCACGGAAACCGTCCATAGGCATTTAAAGTCGAGAAATTTAACAAAAAAGCTCCATGTATGGGTGCCTCATGAGTTATCCCAAAAAAATCTTTTCGACCGTGTATCAATCTGCGAATCTTTGTTGCACCGTAATAAACTCGACTCATTTCTGGATCGGTTAGTCACTGGTGATGAAAAATCGATCACATATGACAACATAAAGCGTAAAAGATCCTGGTCGAAGCACGGTGAGTCGTCTCAAACGGTGGCAAAGAAACGGAAGGTGTTGCTGAGTGTATGGTGGGATATCAAAGGAATTATCCATTATGAAGTGATGCCCTATGGCCAAACCATCAATTCTGACCTCTACTGTAAACAACTGGAACGATTGAAGATTGCACTTGAACAGAAGCGGCCAGCCATGGTGAATTGTAAGGGCGTTGTGTTCCATCATGACAACGTCAGGCCACATACATCTTTGGTGACGCGTCACAAGCTACGGGAGCTTGGTTGGGAAGTGTTAATGCATCCACCTTACAGTCCGGACATTGCCCCAAGCGATTACCATCTGTTTTTGGCCATGCAAAATTTTTTCGATGGATAAAAATTGAGTTCAAGGGAGGATTGTGAAAATCGAATCGCCGAGTTTTTTGCCAGTAGGGACAAGGACTTCTTTAGGAGAGGCTTATACAAGTTTCCATCAAAATGGCAGAAAATCATCGAAAACAACGGTACATATATCTCTTAAATCGGACAATGCTAACTATATTAAAATAGTCGTCAAAAATCAATAAAGAAACCGGTATGTCATTACCAAACAACCTAATATATTCCGAATAATAATATTCTATGTTGAATATTACGCTTGTAATTAAACTTTATATGTTTAAAGATAAAAGGTTATTTGGGTTTTATTGACATTGGGCGTGAATGGGGCGTGGCATCCAAGATTTTAAAAAATCTGATCGGCGTATTCATTTATATCTACGTATACACTTACCGATAGCAACCACAATGGCTGCTCTACCTTTGTAGTTTCTAAAATAATAGCGTTTATCTAGACGGACAGACGGACATCGATAAATTGACTCAGCTCCTGTCCTTGATCAAGAATATATGTAATTTGTGAAGTCTGCTATGCCTCCTTCTGCCTGTTACATACATACATCCGCACAAATTTTTCAAACCTGTTTTTCTTATTTTTCAATGGCTACAGGGTATAAAAAAATATAACAAGAATAAGGTTAAGTTAGGTTGCTTAGAAAGTAATTTACAATTTATTCTATTAAGTTTCAAATGTTTTTTTGATAGATTGAATTTTGAAAATATATGGACGGGGCAGATCAGTGGGACGGAGGCTACAGTCGGACGTAACCGACAGTAGAAGACCCTTTACATTGAGTATACGTACATACAAACACAATCAGAGGCACACACACTAAACTACCCGCGTATGCAAGGCCCCCCTCTGCCTAGTGCGGCAAATTGTCCGTTCCATATTTTCGCTGTTTCTGCAGCTGTGACTGCAGTAGCTTTTTGCGGTTTTCGGGGGAAATCCAAAATCTAAAACAAACTCATGCTGCTTACGAAATAGGGGAACCTAAATCCAGAAAATGGTGTCTCTATGTCTTATAGTTTCTGAGATCTAGGTGTTTACACAGACGGACAGACAGAAAGACCTTTTAAAGTAAAGGGTCTAACAATAATTTTTTCAGCATTGTGACACTGTGTTCGAATTAAAACATTTTTTTCTATACGCTGCACTCATTGAAAATGCGTAAAAACAGGGCTGATATCTATGTTAATGTCTGTGTGTTCCTTTTGTGTGTATAAACCCTGAGATTTCATACAAGTAAGTGCGTAGTTATACACTTACAATACATACATCCAAGCATTTCAACAGTACAATAAATAAAAATAAATATAAATATATTGCATGGAAAAAGGGGTTTGAAAATTATCTTTAAAATATACGAAACAGGGTATTATACAGTCGTTGATCTGTTCTGCAAGTTCTGGTAATATTTGTAAGATTGATAAAGTTATAACAAATTTCCTTCACATGGGTTTCTTATATGCGGAAACCTTTACTTTTTTGCTGCTTACATACAGAAACATTTCTGTACTTGCTTGTCACCTAAGTGACAATGGCATCACGTTTATAAACTCCTGCATCTTTTTACTTTCAGTGCTTTTTCAATTTTTAAATCAAATTAACTTGCTTTCATTTAAGGCAAGAAAAAACGAATGCGAAATATACACAACACATTTCCGGGTACTTATTCCTGTCAACCAGCACTTCTTTTTTCGATTTGTGTGCGAAATTTACTTTTTTTGTAACTTTTCTGCTCATTTCCTTTGAGTGCCTCAAATCCTGATGTGAAATGAATGGAAATACCAGAGAACTCCTCTGCATAACAACAAATTCCTGAGGACCTGTCGTCTTTGAGAATATATCTTTAAGGTTGTTAAACATTGCAGTTTCAGCGGCTACAATGCACCATGGGGAATTTGACCTGTTTAGGTGGCATAAATTAATTATTAAATATTAAAAATATTTTGCTGTTATTGTTATAAAGGCCGTTTTGTTTTTTTTTTTAAATTCGGTTTATTACGCTGGTATTAACAAATAATAACAAACAAATTTACAAACTGAACATTTAGAACATTTACTCATGCTGCTTACTGATTAGGAGAACCTAAATTCCAAATATGGTATCTCTAGCTCTTATAGTTGCTGAGATCTAGGTGTTCATACAGACAGACAGACGGACAGACGGACATGGCTATATCGACTCGGCTTGTCGTCCTGATAAAGAATATATATACATTATGGGGCGTGGCACGCCTCTTTCTGAGTGTTACATACATTTCCTCTTTGCACTAAGTTTATAAACCCTTTTTGCTTTTTTAATGTAAAGGGTCTAAAAACAGCCGAAGCAGTAAGACAAAAAATTTAACGCTCTTTACGTTGACAGTTTGTGCGAGATTTTTTAAATAGATTTGACATTAAAGTCATTAGTTTATGTAACAAACTTTTGGATTATAAAAGCCTTAACAAGTAAATTAATACAAGTTTAAGTCAACACAGAAGCACGCATAATTTATATATTATTATAATTTATTATAATTTCATTACATAATTTCAATTTAACAGTGACATTTGTAATAAGCCGCACCTCTATTTCTGCTATTCTTTCTGTTGACCACATGCATGCTAAACGCTCTGGCAGCACCAAATTATGTTGTATGCGCTCATGGTATTGACTTCTTCTCAATGGTATTGTCGTGCTGGCTGATGTAGTCCTCAGAGTTCACTCTAGTTTCACCAGAGCTGGCTGCAGAGCATGCGATTCCATTGACGCCAACTGCCTGGTTGTCGGCTGTCTCGGCTATGCAACTTCCTGATTGCCACGCTTGTCCATGGCGCACAGTGGGCGATTTGGCCGCGCTAGCGGCATTTAATTTAAAAAATGAAATTTGAATAAACATTAATTTTTTATACCATTCGATAACAAAAACATTGATTAGGTTATTATCGATTTTGTCAAGCTCTGGATGTCAAAGCTCGATCAGCTGTGAGCTGTCAAAGTCAGCATATGTTTTAGCAAGTGCACTGCAACATTTTCCCGCCTTTTTGCACGTTCATGCAAAAACTTTGTGAAAATAAAAATAATAAATTTTTCAACGAGAAGTTTGATTTTAAATAATATTCAAGGTGTGTTTAATAGAAAAAGTAAATGTTTGTGATCTGTTTAAGTGCCCGTTTCTTATAAAACAAAATCGTATTTAAGTGTATTAACAACGCGTCCAGTGTAAGGCACACCTGTCTTCCGTGGAGTAGAACTAATAAGATTCGACTGGATTCGCTCTAACCGTATTTTTCCCTGAAAGTGTAATTCGTTGTGTGTTCAAAATGGATAATATGAACTGCGATAACCTGCGATACGTTTTTTGTTATTATTTTCAAGTTGACACGTTTACTCTGATTGTCAAGATTTAGAAGAATATAGCATGCAAAGCAACTTTTATTATAGTATTACCAAAAATTGGTCAATAATTTTTTAATTGTTAATATTTTTTTTGCTTATATAATAATAATGTACAAAATATGTTTATAAAAATTAAATTATTGAAAAAAAATTTTTTCAAAAAACATAATTTAAAAAAAAAAATAATTAAAAAAAAATTTTGTAAAAAATGTTTTTACTCAAAAATGCTTTGATTTATTGTCAATTCAGGAAAAAAAAACTAATTGGAGATATCTTGTTTACTTTAGAAGTTATTAATTAAATGCCGCTATCGCGGCCAAATCGCCCACTGTGTGGCGTAGCTATAAGTACATTTTATGCATAATATTTTGTTCAGCTAGACTAACACAAACGTCTGCTGTCCGGTCTTTAAGCCGTCGGTTACGGCTGAATCCCTTTGTTGCCTTGTCAAGGTGTTGATGATGGGGTTGCCTTCTGGATAGGCTATTTATTGTTTGATTATTGATTGAGCGATCAACTGAAAAACCCAGTAGACTGATAGACGTGATTTAAGATATTTCAGGTAAATCAAAAGCAAATCTTCTAAAATCAACTGCAGTTGCTGGAATGTAGGTGTCATGAAACTTAATCCTATTAGTTGGGTGCACTCGGCTCTCGCGAGTATACCTAAACGGTGCAAAGATGCTTCATATTCTGTTTTCTTATAGTGCGCTAGGAGGGTGCACTACTAGTACTAAGATTGAGAATCACAGCATATTGCATAAAATTGTTCCTTGAATATCTCCTATGATGTTCCTATGAAATGGCTAAAAAAGGTTTACAACTTTGTACAATTGTACGAAACAGTCAGAAGGAGGCGTGACAGACCCTACATTATTATCAGGAAGACTTCTCAACATCAATGCTTCTTATTACATTTTCTACAGGAACTAAAATCCTTACAGATACAGACACTAAATCTTTCCACGCATATCCCATTAGTGCTTAATTTAAACGTGCACGTATTCGGGCGTACCAGATAATAGCATACGATGTACAATTTCTATATACTTGTAGCGCGGTTACAGTATTAATTTGAATAAAAACGGCTTTACTCAAAAGCGCCATCTGGTGACTTTGGTGAGCAGATAAGCAAGAAAGAAATTGCGCCTTTTTCTTGTGCTTATATACTGAGAGAAATTTCTAGAAAAAGAGAAATTGCGCCTTTTTGCTGCTGACATTATTTGGAGAGATTTTTAGCGGGAGAGAAATTGCGCCTTTCTTTAGTAACTGTTAGGATAGCAAGTTATCTGCAATAGGTATTCTCTCATTGGAAAATATGTCAGCCCCTCAAATTCTTTTCGACCGTCAAGCAGAGCAGTTGATCATTTATAAAACGCTCAGTGAAAGTCATCCTTTTTGTTTGTTTAAAGTTAAAGTGCAAAAACTTTAAAAAATAAATTCGTTTAAAATACTGCGTCCAATTGTTGCTACTGTGGATTTCTTGGCGAGCCAAGTTTTTGAATTTTGTTGGTGCCAACTCCCTTGGGGTGAGTTTAAACAAATGAAAAAAAAAATGTAGAAAAAAAAGTGGCTGCCAGAGAAAAGTTTTTTTATGTGGAATTTTTTTTTAAATTTAATCATAGATTTGGCACCTATAAATAATTAAATAAAAAGGCCTAATCATCCCAAAAATGTCGTGTTGCTGATCTGAAAAGCGGGAAAATTTTATCCAGATGCGGAAGTTAAAATTTTTTTGTCTTTGCTGCCAACAATTAAATTGCATTTATATATGTATATCTAAAATGCAAATAGCTTTATATTAAGTGCAACAACAACGCATCTCAACAAATGCATCTCGTCTTCTCTTAGTCAGCATAAGGCATATAACCCAGAATCAGTATATAATCGGAAGCAATACGAAGACAACGCAGTCTGCTTGCAATAAATTTTGATCGGTTTTTTTCTGGAAAAGCGGATTTAATTATGTGCTGTGCTAAAGCTGAAGCGACCACCCAACTAGAATTTTAAATTACTTTAATTAACTAGGAGTACTATGTTTAGTTAAAGTTTGTGCAAATTATTTTATTCTATGTTTTAATATTTTTTTTGTGTGCCAAATAGTTGTGTGAGAGAATGAGAGAAAAGAGAGACAAAATCAAAACGATTCTCCACTGAGTGCAGTGATTGCAAAGATTTTTATTATTTCCATAAATTTTATTTAAAGTTCTCAAGTTTTCAGTGACATCTATGGAAAGCGCTTTTCACCGATGGAATTAACTACTGTAAGTTAAAACTACTTTTTAAATTATGTGTTAAAGAAAATTTTATTTAAGCAAAACTATAGTTTTTGCATAAACCCAAAAAAATATAATTAATAAAAAGGGTTATAAGTTTTGCTTAAATGAATCTGAAAAGGAAATACATAAAATCATTTAAATGCATTAAATTTAGCTGCTCAAACTCAGCTTAATTTGTCTCAGCTGTTATCAGCTCATTTTTCCTCTTTCATTTCCCTTTTCGTTCTGCCAAAATTGGTTGCACTAGTGATGCGCATCAGAGATGAGCAAGTTAATATTTTAACTTTTTTTCCGCTAAAAAAATTTAATTTCATATAATAGTTTTTATTTATTAATTTAATTCTTTAGTGTTTATTTAATTATTCTTATTTTATTTATATGTTTCAATAATTGTTTCCTCATGCCATTTTATAAAATTATACATGTTTATTTTAAGTTTTAATAAATTATTTATAATGTTTTAAATTTTATTCTTGTGATTTTCCCACTGAACAAATGAACCTGTAGGAGCTTATCAGTTTTTTTTGGGCCATTCATATTAATTACTCTTCTTTTTTGGCAATGAATGGTATTGGTAGGATGGGCGAAAAGATCCTCTATGACACCTGAGATCTTAAAATCTAATGTACGTATATGTGTACTTTGTCTTACTTGTTGTGTTTATTTAGTCAGACTCTTTTTTACCCGGTTGTTTTTGCTTGTCCCTGCACGCATTTAAATAAAGAAATAATTTTATGATAGGCAACCTTGGTTAGGGAGCAAGAAGACCACACCACTTGCCGACGAGCCAGAGCCGGAATCCTAGCGTGCGCTCCCAGCCAAATTAACATCTCGCCTGTATCATATGTAACCCGTTACATACTACATGTTTTTATTCCACAATAGCACACGAGCCACTAGTTAAATTATTATTTTTTAGCTTTGCCTGTTGTTTCAAGACATGTATGCAATTTGCTTTCTTCTTCTGTTTTATCAACAGATTTTCAAGCCCAATACACTATTTTGTACTTTTTCACAGGAGATAAATTTCACAATTCAAAGATAGACTTGTCAAAATTTCAATTGTCTATCTTTAAAATTTTAGAAATGCCCATTGGATAGAATAACTTTATTAATTTAGTGTTAATAGCTTTATTCAATAGCAAGTTCGTCAAAAAAATTTTTAAGTAGTACTGAGAAATTCTAATTTCGATTTTCTATACCCTTTACTCGTTGAAAATTGGTTAATAAGTTTGGGAGAATGTATGCAACAGGCAGAAGAAAGCGTGGCAGACCCTACAAACTAAATATATTCTTGATCAGGCAGACAGACCATGTCTGTCCGTTGTATAAATGTGTCGATTTCGAAAACTACAAGAGCTATAGGTAGGTACATACCATAAGCAGATCAAGTTTATTTAAAATTTTGGATGCTACATCGTATATTTAAACATAAAAAGTTGTATAACAAGTGTAATATTAAACATAGAATGTTGTTATTCAGGTAATTATCCTGAACCGCGTTGATATCAGTTAATAAATACACGAGTTATTAACAAATCAATAGTTGATACTTTGCCTCGCTCGCTCCTAGCAGCGTTGTCTGTCCGTCTGTCCGTATAAACACCAAGATCTCAGCAACTACAAGAGCTACAGAAGCCAACTTTCTTGATTTAAGTTGTCAGATGTTGCAAGCAGATCAAGTTTGTTTCAAATTTTTTATATCTCGCCTCCTTCCTCAGCGAATCATCAAAAAAGTACATCTACCTCGAGGATCTCGAATAATAATAGTTATGCTTGTAATTTGGCATGTAGGTGGCATTTTTCACCGATATTATAAATTTTATTATGATCCGATGACAAATAGCAAAGATATGCAACAGAGAATTTTGTTTAAAATGTATGTTTGTGCCAATGCAGCCACAATATTAAAGCTACATACTTGTAATTGGGCATGTACGTAGCCTATAGAATTATCCGTCGATGGTGTGAATTTCATTACAAACGGAGAAGAAGCAGTGAAGCTATCTTCGACAAAGCAACCACCTATATCTTGCAAACTATAAGAGCTAGAAGGTTGTTCTATGCTTCTATATGTCAAATCAAGTTTGTTTGGGGTTTTTGATAACCCCTCTTCTTCTTCCGCTAACCTAAAAACCGATTTAGCAACAGTTCTCAGATTTAAAGCTACAGTTTTAGAGCTAGGGAATTTGAATATGGCATATACGGCAATCTCCACCGATGACGTGGATTGTATGACAATCGGATAGGAAACAGCGAAGTAAACACAAAGTACAGGGCCTCCTACAGTCGGTTACGTCCGACTGTAGCTCCGTTCTTACTGGTTTCAAACTAGATTATACTACACAAAAGATCAAAACTCTGGTCGAAGTGTACAAATAGACCCAAAACATACTAACGAACGGAAGGTTTTTGTTTGTTAAATCGTGTGCAGACTTTAGATAATATACACAATTTTTACAATCAAAGAGCTATTGTCAAAGCGGTAGGGTAAATCTCTTTCGAGCCCATCAATAATTGCACTATGGACTTATCGATTGCCGGAAACCATTCGTACGCATATTGCATAAAATATATTAAAGATAAGCGTACAACAGGTCAGATGAACTAAGTCTTCATCAACTGAAAGGCAATGTCTCAAGTGTGCTTGTCGTGTTCATACATGTCACTTCGATCACTTCACAGATTTAATCAACTACCCGGCCCCAACTATTCTACTCTTCCTCAGGCTTTTTTACTCTTTATCAGCCTTACTTCCTCTACAAATTCCCTGCATTCGCTGCGGGCGCATTTTGATGTGATGTGCTCCATTATATTCATATTTTATAGCTACTTACATTTTACTATCCAACTATTCACGTTTTCTTCATCTCCTCCACTTGGATTTTCTCTGCACTTCTTTGCATACGCTTTTAGAGCATGTGCTTTTTTTGTTGTTTATTTTTATATTATTTTCTACTCGGTTCTGTGGCTTCCATTGTTGTGCAAATATTTTTAGCTTGGCGGCACTTTACACGCCTCTTTTCTTGTCTATCGTCAAGTAAATCTTTACAGCAGTTGCCACCTCTTTACAATTTCTTGTCCCTGTTCTCCGAAAGTGCTGCGTGTCATCGGCGTTGCCACCCCACGTCATTTTTTCTTTCTTCTTCTGTCTGGTTTTTGTGTGTGCTTTTAACATGTCTTTTGTCATTTTTCTAGTTTATTATTATATATTCTTGCACTCCCACACATACTGTGTAACGACTAGGCAAGAGGGAAGGAGATGACAGAAAAATGAAAATGAAAACCTTTTCCTCGTCCACTTTGCGCTTCACTTCATAAAAATGCAGTAACCGCAAATTTTTTGTGTTGCCTTCATGATGTGCCTGTGTACCCATTTACCCCCATCTCTCTCTCAACTTATCCTACCTCCTCACACTGTTCAGGACTACGTCTATGTCCTGCAGGCTCAGGGCAAGCTCTTTGTTGCACTTCATGCTGTTGCGGCTACTTTGGCAATGCAATTGACGCTCCAAATTCTATTATGTTAACATTTACCACTTTTGCTCACTGAGTTGCCAGGCAATTTTATTAAATTTGATTGTGCAGATCGAAATAGCTCAGACCAAAAATGGAAACTAGTAAACTAGTTTAATACCGAATTACAAATCAATAGCTTTAAAACTGTGGCTACAGCAGCTTTTTGCGGTTTACGGCGGAAGGGGATGAGGTATCCAAAATCTAAAACAAACTCCCAACGAAATCCGCAACCTACTGACACGATTATTCCCTAAATTCTCCCTCATCTGGATTCCTAGCCACATTAACATCGAAGGCAATAATTTTGCAGACTCTGCAGCTAAAGATGCACTCCAATATCCACTAATTTACACAAATAACAACAATAGCAGCGACATAAAAAATAATTAAAACATACTACAACGAATACCTAACAAAAACAGTAGATAATTTTTCGAAACTTACTAAACCATTAACGCAACAATTAAAAGGACATAAGAAAGTAGAAATTAGTCAAGAATATATAAATGCGTTTGAACATGCCAAGACATTATTATGCAATGACCCAATATTGCAATATCCCAATTATGACCAACCATTTATCCTAACAACAGACGCCAGTAATTATGCATTAGGAGCAGTACTATCGCAAGGACAAGTAGGAAAAGATAAACCCGTAGCTTACGCAAGTAGGACCTTGAACAATTCAGAAATTAATTACTCGGCATCTGAAAAAGAAATGTTGGCTATTGTATGGGCTGTTGCACATTTTAGACAATATGTATATGGAACTAAATTTACTATATATACGGATCATCAACCTCTGATATACATTAAAAATTGTAAAAATAATGCCAAATTAGTAAGATGGCGGTTACAAATGTCGGAATATGAGTATGATATTATATATAAAAAAGGAAAACTAAATACAAATGCAGATGCATTAAGTAGAATGCAAGTAGAAATGTTTACCACAGACAGCGATATGATTGTAACAATGAATGATGAAGTACTAGGAGTTAATGACGAATTATATATACAAACTACTGAGCAACCCATAAAAGACTTTAAAGTTCAAGTTATTTTAAGAAAAGGAGAAGAAAAATCAAAATCAATAGAAAGGACTTTTAAACGAAAGCAAAGAATTGTTTATACCAATACAAACTATACAGAAGATAATATAATACAGATTCTTAGAAAACATTTAAATCCCGGACAAACGATGGCAATTATGACTGATGAGGAAACTTTGAAACAAGTACAGGAAATATATAAAAAATATTTTGATCAAAATAATTATAAAATTATAAGAGCCACATTATTATTAGAAGAGATTCATGATTTAAATAAACAGATTACAATAACGACACAAGATCATAGAAACAATAATCATAGAGGAATAGACGAAACTATATTACATTTAAAAAGAATGTATTATTTCCCAAATTTAAAACAAATTGTAAGAAAAATTATAAATAATTGTGATATTTGTCAAACAATGAAGTATGATAGAAACCCACAAAAACTTAAGTTTGAAAAACCTGAAATGCCGAATTGCCCGTTGGATATTATACATATGGATATTTACTTCATAAATAATAGGTCTATATTAACAATAATTGATAAATTTTCTAGATATGCTTCAGCCAACACAATATTGACTAGAGACACTATTAGTATTATAAGAGAAACAAAGAAGTTTATTTTAAATTTCGGAATTCCTAAGAAAATTATTTGTGATCAGGGTGCAGAATTTAACTCGGTACTATTTAAACAATTTTGTGGCCAATATAACATTGAAATACATTTTACATCCATTCAACAGTCGAGTAGTAATTCTACAGTAGAAAGATTACATTCAACATTGACAGAAACTTACAGAATCATCTGTAGAATGAGAAAAGAAGACAAAATGGAATGTAATCATGATGAAATATTGAATGATACATTAATAACATATAATAATGCCATACATTCAACCACAAAGCTGACACCATTTGAATTATTTACGGGGAAAACGCATGTTTTTAATAGAACTGTAGAATACACTGATGAACAAGAATATTTACAAAAGTTGAATGAATATAGAACAAAATTATATAATAAAGTAAAAGAACACATAGAAACGAAATCAGTTGAAAGAATAAATAAGACTAACGAGGATAGAATGGAACCATTACCGTTAAAAAAAGGAGATGTGGTATATAGAAAAGAAAATAGAAGAAATAAATTGACACCAAGATTTTCTAAACAAACAGTTAGCACAGATAATGGAATAACATTTCAGACAAAAAAAGGAAAAAAAATTCATAAAGACAAGATTAAAAAAAGGATACAACAAATGGAATAAAGACAAAATTTTACCTGATTTGATAAAAAGTGACAAGGACATATAATAAGGACACGCATATATAAACTAGACTGATTGGGTTTTTTATGGGTTTCCCCACATCCGAGCAACAAATGTTGGTCTAGTATTGTAATTGAGATTTTAGAGATTCCCATACATTTAAATTAATATACCTAACAATTACTAAAGAAAAGCGTGAATCCAAAGCAGATGTTCGTTCCGTCAAGCCGTCACTCCATACTAGGGGGGGGAGGAGTTACCATCCACGACCCAACGACGCATTGAGAGAGACTAGTATTTATAATGACATAATTGAAGTTAACATAGTTGGCTATATAAAAACCAGATGTCAATCGTTGACTATATACTACATTTCGAATAATAGAGAAAGCATTCTAACAATACCGTTCAATGAGTACAGACCTGTTTGCTCTGAACTCTTTCCAAA
This sequence comes from Hypselothyrea guttata, assembly GCA_035045125.1. Classification (NCBI taxonomy): domain Eukaryota; kingdom Metazoa; phylum Arthropoda; class Insecta; order Diptera; family Drosophilidae; genus Hypselothyrea; species Hypselothyrea guttata. The sequence continues at coordinate 21,613 of JAWNNJ010001938.1, forward strand.
AAATAACTAAAATAAATAATTTGGAAAACATAAAAATAAATCTTTTAATTATTTAAAAACTCAAACTATTGTTACCATTCGGCCAAGGTTGTTAATACATCCAAAATAAATATCTCACAATACCTGACGAATAAAAAGAATCAACTCTCCCGCATCACAGAAATAAAATTTATTAGACTCAGATTAGGACATACCAAATTAACCCACGCCCAATACTATATAAATCAAAACATGCTACCAACATGCCCATTGTGCAATTCCCAACCTCTCAAGCTTGACCACATCCTAACCTCATTCCCATTCACAACTCAACTCAAACTTAAGTTTTTCAAACAAAATTCCCCAACACTAGCCATAACCCACCCGACACCTGTAATGGTCGGAGTTTGGGCAAATAATAAAGTTTTTGTTTAGAAAAATATATGCTTCAAATTAAATACAATTTATTATATTTTTGTGTAGTTATTCGTAAGTTACGTATTTTCTGCAATTTTGAAATTTGAGAGGAATTCGCGCGCAGGCGAATTCGCTTCGTTAAATAAGCAAGGCAGACGAAAGCTGATTGTCACGAATTTAGCAGCAACGTTGCATTTAAATTTAGTAGTTTAGCGGATAAAATCGAAATTTCTAGACTATTAGCGCAGCCCACTTCACTAAAAAAGAGGAAGAAGCCTAGTTTCCGGTTAGCCAGAAAGCCTATAAAAGGACGGTACGGGCTGAGCTCGCTCTCTTTCCTGTGCTGCTCGTGAATGTAATCACCTCGTCAGGTGACAAATGCCTCATTGTGCCCAGTTCCGAAACTACAAACCGGAGTGTCACCCGCCCTTGTATCCCGTACAAACTCGCCAATACCCTGGTTTTGTGATTTGTGCTACCAAAACCATCAGTGCAACTATTTGACAAAAGAAAACGCCAGTTCAGCCACGAACTACGGCGAAAAAGGCTGCAATCGGCAGACAAAATCCGTAGCATCCCAATCCGACGCACAAAAAGAGCAGCAGCAACCCGTAGCAGAGAAGCCCTAGCTAGCGTAGAAAGAATACTCTATTTCCGCTCCCCCTCGCTTCCAAAACGTCCGCAAGCTAAAATTCGCCGTAGCGCAAGCTAGACGTCGCCCAGACTTCGGGAGAAGCCCGTAATCGTCAGCAGCCAACCCATAGCATAAACGGCCGAGTTAGCGCAGAGAACGAAATCTTTCCGCTCCCCTCCCTAGCTACCGCAACATCCGCCAAAAGCTAGGCAGAATTCGACGTAGCTCAGGCTAGACATCGCCCAAACTTCGGAAGGAGCCCGAAATCTGCAGCAGAGGCTGCAGCGTCCGTCTTTCGCCGCAGTACCTTCAGTAGCCAGCCGTCCGAATTCCCGCAAGCAGAGATATAGATTAAGTTCTCTTTCGTTATTTTTTTATTCAATTACTTAAACAAAAAATAAAAATATAGTTGCTAAGAAATTAAAAATGCAAACAAGTTAGAAAGAAAAGAAAATCGAGCCAAGACATAAATTATTTTTTTCCATAAAAGGTGCTGAAAAAAAAAACATAATTTAAAATAATAAAGAAATAATATATAAATGAAATAAAAATCAAGACAAAACAATAAAACATTAAAACGAACAGTTTAAAATTTCCAACTCTCCGGAACTAAAAATCATAAAACCGAAATTCCCCGTGCTACATAAATTAATATAATTCTATACAGTTATTTTAGTTTCAGCAGGAACTCTATAATAATTATTTGTTTATTTAGCGTTGTAGCCGCGGTGAAGCAACAACCACCCCACTACCGTCATGAGCTTTGGCAATCAAAGGGTACCGCTCCGCTCACACCGACGACTACAGATCAGAGACACGCTATGAATATTACACACCAGACAACATTAAATCCATTACCGACTACCTCAAACACTTGAATCTATTCTATAATATTTAAATAAAAATAAAATGCATATATGTACATAATCATATACACATACTTGTAAATATACATACATACATACATACATACATATACGTAAACATATAAACATACATTGCCTATAAGTCTACTCCTATGCAGCAGAAAGCCTCCGACGCCATGCTTCCCCTAGTATATTTAAGTTTTGTAAACTAAATTTACCAATGTTAAATAAATAAATAAATAAATCTAATTTAATCAAATATTTATTTTTGTAGGAGCTCAAGCAAGCCCTAATTGGCAGGGGTCTAAGGTTTACTTCAGAGCATTCTGCAACAAAATAGGACGAAAGGCAAATAAGTGGAAGTGGATGAGGACCCCATACTTGGCTTTTTGCAGCTGTAATCAATATGCAAACAAACCATTTGCCACAATAATTACAAAGTAATGCAGCGTCCGGCACGAAATGTAAAAATAAACGGCAGCAGCTCGGAATTCAACGATGACTTTACCTCGTCCTTTTCGTCTCGACTCGATTGTGGTTGGAGTAAATTGAGGCCAGCTCTGGATGAATCTGTTCTGAATGATGCCCATATACGAGAGCCAATGATGAAGCAATTAATTTGCAATTAAATCGATGATGCAATTGCAAATAAGCGCAGCGTCAAAATAAAGCAAAAGCAAAAAATAAAAGCAAAAGCTAAAGCTGTACTTCCAACAAATAGCTGTTGGATATTCTAGACAGTTGAATGACCTACCGACAGGTGAAATGTTCGATTGTTTTGACTGATTGACTTAATTACTTGTTAACGGCTAGCTCAAACGACGAGAGCTAAAAAGCAGTCAAATATCTCATAAATTATAGAAAACAAGGTGACTAAGTAAATTTTGTTAAATTTGACCTTTACCCATGTTAAAAGCATGTAAAATAATTCACTGTATCGATTGAGAATGGCTACGTACATGCCAAATTACAAGACGAAGGTAGATAAAAAATCGTAGCGGCTGTGGTTTTTTGTGGTTAGCGGTAGAATGGTGGGAAGGGTATCAAAAGTCTAAAACAAACTTGATCTGCTTACTGCATAGGAGAACCTAACCACAGCCGCAAGATATCAAGGGAAACAAAACATGAAATACGGTTTCAAACCTCTAGACCTATTGAATCATTTCAGAATAGTTAATTATATATTAATAGGTATATATATTTAAGACCAACCTAATATGTTTAGTATTATCTTTACTTTTTGACGGAAAAACAGTCAGGGATACATTAACTCAATCAAGAACATATTTTTATTTTTTTTTTATTTATTTATTGGATAACTTCCTAATGCCACAAGTACAAAAAGACGTATAATTTTGATTCTAATAATTCTGTTTATATTTATATCTGTTTATATTTAATTTTGTTAGTTTAATTTTTAATTGTTGCGCTCTTGCGACATTTAATACTGACCGGTAGTTGGTTCCAAAGTCTAACAGCGTATACATAAAAGTGGTATTGTGACTTGGACAGTTTATTTCTTGGGGAAATTAGATTGTACGTCCTTTTAGAACTGTTGAATTGTATTTTGTCATATAAATACCCAGGCTCACCACTTATGCAGCATTACCAAGGCACGAAGAGCCAACCAGGAGGAAAGATTTAAATCGAATATTTTGAAGGTATGCTGCGATATATGCTCCATTATATTTATGTTAAAAAAATACCTGGCCATATTGTTGAAAGCTACTTTAAGCCGTTGCGAGCTTAAAGCACTACAGTTTATGAACAATTCAATAAGAATTCCTGCTATAGGCATGTATTGCAACTTTACAACAAATCTACCCTGCATGAAGTGCAAAATATTATGCATACATAAACATATGTACTTTTAAGAAATTTTTTACTTATATATAGTTTATAGATAGATGTATCCCTCCAGTTTCTATAAATCGTCTAAAACCCACAAATCAAAACTAGCCCTTATGTAGAGGAATTAATGCATCGAGAAACCTACCTTCTGTGCAAAACATCCTTATACATATATAGCACATACTCACAGACAGAAACTGACAACAAATGTTGGCTCGTACAATGGTGATAATGTTGTTAATATGGTCAGTAAGGCTGACGGATCCAATGTCCAATATGAAGCAACATTCGACGCGACTCTACGCTTCGAGTTTCAATGCGCAGTGTGGCACACTGAAAATCGATCAGCTGTGAAGCTGGAACATATGCGTATATAACAAGGGTAGGCGAATTTCGCTGGGGTAGAGTAGATGGAACGTTTTTCCATCAACTTTCGCGGTTATTCAATTAAAAATTACTTTATTTGTAATTAAATCGTTTCCTCCCAGCTCACCAACTGGGCGATAGCTGACCTTTGTATTGCAGCCACGTTGGTTTTTTAGACCCTTTACTTTAAAAAAGTATAAGGGGTTTATCAAGTTAGTGCAAAGAGGAGATGTCGGTATTAAGATATCTCATATGTACTAAGAAATAGCGAAAATATCTCGAAATTAATTTGCGGCGTTATACATAGGGCGGTGGTATGCCATGCATATGCGCCTAACTTTGAATGCGTGAAAGTAAAGGGTCTTCCACTGTCGGTTACGTCCGACTGAAGCCTTCCGTCCGACTATTTTAGCTATCGGCAAGTGGGTGGCAACTTTACTCTATTCTTTTGTTAGAAAACCGCTTAGGCTGCATTTTAAAATTCAATTTGCTCGTGGATGTGATATTTTTACAGCCTGCACCCATAGAAAATAGATAAACTGGTTTACACGGTATACTATGTTTGTGCAAATGTGTTTCTAACTTGCTTGTATCTTGCACGTCTGTCGATATACGAGCACACAAGTCAAGAATACATAAAATTCACTAGCATAAAATATTTTTGATGAAAACTGATAAATTTATAATTATTTTACTTAGAGTTAGAGAGTTCGAGATTATAGAATACAGGGTATTCTACAGCTATTTTGGGAATGTATATAGGTATACCATTTGCAGACCAAGTATATTTAAAATGTGGAATGTCACGAACCCTCCACACCATAATCGTTAAACATCAATTCAAAGCCGTAACAAGCGTACAATTCATCAAGAAGGTTGTTATTCAGATCATATGCTCATCACAATTATATTTACCTATCCTCGTCGTAATCGGTTTACAAACACAGAAGTTATTAAAGAAACAAAATTGTTGGCTTTTCTCATTTGCCCTCTAGGAGTGCGACCATTGATGCTTGGTACAAACAATAAAGTAAGCGGAGAAAATATATTTACAGCTCTACAGTTCATTCTGGTTTTCAATGAAATTACCAATTTCTCTGTTGAAATCTTTATTTTTGTAAACATTTACAAAATTGTCAAAAGATGAGTACCTTTCTATAAAACTAAATAAATGTTATATTTGATGTATAAATAAATGTGTGTAACTCGAATTTAGTTTAGAGTATAAGTGTTGTTGCTTATATATAATATCATCTGTCGGATACACCCCACTGATGGGACATGTTCTTACTGATCCAGTAGTTATAGCTGTAATGCCACTGCCTGTCATATTTTCCGCCTCCCTCCTTCATAGTGTCTTCTTTATTTTTTCTCCAGCGACTGGCACACAAATCACGGCAATTTATTTATGACACTATTTACAGTAACAGGCCCGGTAGGAAGGCGACAGCTGCGACATACACCTTTAGCAGAACTACGAGCAGACCTGGTGTGGTTCTCCTTCCCTTATCTGTCTTCCTTTTCTTTCCACTCCACTCCTTGGGCTCCACATGCACTCTACTTAAATAACAATTTCAATATATTGAAATTTACTTTGTCATATGAAAGCTAAACAGCTTGCACTCAGCGTCAGTCACGAAGAACGTGTCCGTGCCAACCCTGGGAACCCTCAACCACATCCAGCATCTCGGAAAGTGTTGGAAAAGTGCTGCCATTGCTGGTTTTCGTTTTATGCTATTTACATTTCCATATTTTGTTCTATGCCGCACCGCAAAGAATTTTGTTACTCAATGTTCCTGTTAGTATTATACCCTTGAACTGATGGGCACGTCATAATTTAATGCCATTCGGAGAATGGAGAACGTCACGGAGCACCCTACGCAATAATAAATTCATTTCAAAATGTTTCTGCATGTTTAGACTTTACTGATTGTGGTAAATACTTGATACGATACTTACAAGTTTATTTAAAATAAATTTAATTTTTTAATTAAATGGCGCTGTCGAAATGTCCTCTATATCTTGCGGAAGGATCGCATCCATTATAATTAAAAAAAAAAAGACTAATTTTATCGCTTTGTCTATTGCAGCCAACCAGTCTTCGTGTAGGGCATCTACGAGTCAAGCTTATTTCTTATTCGCTATCTTCTTGTTGTTCCAGTTCCCATTGAACATTATTTTTTGCTGTTCTCGTTTGTATTTTCAATTTTGTTATGTGCTGTCGTTGGTTGGCGACTGCTGGCAGCTCCCGTTTTTTGTGCCCATTTAGCCGTTGTTTGCAATTTTTAACGTAGAGCACTCGAATGGCGTGGCACGGCATGATGCTGGGTCGGCATCCTTTCAAAAAGGCATCAGGTGTTGCACGTTGTGCAGCAGCTTATCTCAAATGATTTATAAACTACCAACAGTGGCGAGGCCAAAGCCATTGTCATTGCATAAAATATGCTAACAGTACAACATAGCAAAAAACAAGAATAGCAAGCATGCAACAGTAAGGGAACCAGATATCCGAGAGAAGGTACCAAATGGCTCAAAGAGAAAGCGAATCCTATGCTTCGACCCTCTGCACCTAAGCAGCTAAAGGCAGATGCTCAACTGAAAGATACTCATTCACTTACAAAGTTTCGTATGCGGCAGAAAACGTAATAGAACTTATCAAGTCAACCAATGTGATCATGGAATTGTATTGATAATAAGAAGCAAATTAAACTTCTCTGCTCAGATCCCTTAAATTATGGATTGAACTTAATTGACTATTAAATGTATTAGAATTTCCTTTTAATGTGTTTTTTGACAAACAAGGTTTCAATTCCAAGTTTAGAGCATACAAATAATTGTTAGTTTCGCTCGGGTATAACCCTGTACCCATTGAAAATAGATAAAAATTAGGACGGGGCAGATCAGCCGGACGAAAGGCTACGTAACCGACATTGGGAGACCCTTTACTTCAAGTAACATGTACTTTCAAACATAATCAGAGGAACACGCACAAAGCCAAGAGCGTATACAAGGCCAAAAATTGTATTTCTAGCTCTTATAGTCTGCAAGATCTAGGTGGTTTCTTTGTCTGATCTATCTTCGCTGTTTCTTTACCGTTCGTAATGTAATTCACAGCATTGATGGATAATGCCATAGGCTGCGTACATGCGAAATCCCAAGTCTATAGCTTTTAAACTGTGGCTGTAGTGGCGCTTACAATTTACTGCTGCATTACTTCGCTGTTTTTTCTCCGTTTGTAATGTAGTTCACAGCATCGATAGATAATTCAATAGGCGACTTACATGCCAAATTACAAGTCTGTAGCTATAATATTGTGGCTGCAGTTGCACATAAATACATTTCCAAAAACATTGTCTATTGCATATCTTTGCTATTTCTATTTTAAATCATAATTTGATTTAAAGCATCGGTGGAGAATGCCATAGACTACGTACATGCCAAATTGCAAGTCTGTAGCTTTTTATTGTGGCTGCTGTGGGCGATTATAGTTTTAGAGATTTTTGAGGTAGGTGTACATTTTTGATGATTCGCGGATGAAGGAGGCGAGTTATCAAAAGTTTGAAACAAACTTGATCTGCTTGCATTAGCTGACTACCTAAATCCGGAAAGGTTGTGTCTCTAGCTGTTTTAGTTGCTGAGATCTAGGTGTTCATACAGACAGACGGACAGACGGACAGACGGACATGGCTATATCAACTCAGCTCGTCGTTCTGAGTCAGAATATATCGCTTGTTTACCAGAAGAGTGTCATAACTCAAAAAAGTGCGTTTCGAGATAAACGCGTTTAAAGTTTTTAAGCGCCGTGTATCTCCATACAAGGTGGAGCGACATATTCTCTTCTCCCGCTGTGAGTATTGAAGATAGGATAATGAAATTGACACAAGATAGATTGATATTCAACAAACATTACTGCATCAACTCAAAAATCGCGTTTTTTGAGTTATGACACTCTTCTGGTAAACGAGCGATATATACTTTGGGGGGTCTACCACGCTTCCTTCTGCCTGTTACATACATCTGTCAGTTGCACTAAATTAATAGACCCTTTTACTTTTTTAAAGTACAGGGTCTAAAAATGCAATATGATAATTCATAACCAAGCACATAAAAATAGCTATTTACCCCTTGTACAGATTTATGTAACAACTAAAAAAAATCGTTACCTTAAAAAAAAAGGAATAAATTGAATTATTGGTGTCTTGTTAGGAGTGGGACATACGCTATGTTAAGTACGACGCTGTGCAGAATAGAAGCCTGTTATTTTACCAGTTCTGCAGTCTAAAATCAATAATCAAGTGCAGCCAATGCACATACCCACATTGATGTTCCCTCTAAACGCCACGACCTAATTGCGGATTATGAACTTCCCGCTTATGAGCATGCCATCCGGGGTTTCATCCTCCATCCCAAATTAAGTGGATAGGAGATTATTAGCGGTCAATCTGCTTATAACTATGACTAACAAAATAATTATTGTTTAAAAAGCCGTCTAAACTAATGCCCTGTGTCTGCCACACACAAAACCCTCCTCACACTCTCAATCAATGTAGTTGCTGCATTGAGGTTGGATTTCACCCTGTCTAATTAATTTGCATTTTGAGCCCTGCCTAACAGTACTTTGGCATGAGCTTTGGATTCAAGTCGGCTGTACAGCTGCGGCATTTTCGACCAACTGCTACTCCTCCTCTCACCACCTTTCGACCCATCTGGAGCTAAACCCGCCATTTGGCTATGTCTGCTGGGCAATTTATGTTGACTGCAATTTCATCTCTGTCTCAGCACAGACAACAATCATTTACATACATATGGGTGATGTCGATTGTGCGTATTCGCTTGTTATTGTTATTTATGTTGTCCGTATTGTTGCTACTCTAGTAGTTGTTACTACAATTCAAGCCCACTTAAGTGTTGATTTAATTTGAGAATCGAATATTAAGTGTAAAGGCGCAAAGCATCTATCTGTTCATATATCAGTAATTTGTATCCGACCTTCGACGACCCTGCAATTCCAAGCAGGCAATCAAGTCTGTGAATAAATTGGTACAACGCAATTTAAATTTAATTTTAATCAATCACTTAAATTTATTTGACAAAATGACAAAATGACAAAATTTTGCAAATATAAGAAGCTATTTGCCGAATTTTAACTCGTATAAATAATTAACTACAAGAGATAGAGGCACCATATTCGGGATTTAGGTTCACCTATAGAGTAAGCAGAACGAGTTTGTTTCCGATTTTAGATATCTCCCCTCCTTCATCATCAAGTCGCAAAAAAACGCCACTGCACTCCAAGTAAATACACTTACACAAAGTAAAGGGTCTCCCATCCGACTGTAGCCTTTCGACTCAAAAAAGACTTACCAAGGTGATTATTATAGAAAAGAAATGAACTTCCAAATGTTGGCTGTGAGAGCTCATAGTTCAAGCATTAATGATAAAAACAGCTCGGTTAAAACTTTGACTAAATGCGATTAATACAAAATTTATAAGCTTGTGCAATTCGTTGATAAACAAAGTACTACTATCAAATTCCGCAAACTTTTATTCAAACCCATGAGGGATTGTAAGTTGAGCAAAAAAAGATCGCGTTGACCTGGCCCCAAGCATATAAGCAAGTAGTCTGAAAATATTGAAATACTAATTATTTTAAATAATTAAATAAGCTTGAAGAGTAGTGCTCCTAAACGAAACTGCTAAAAACAATACTGTATATTACCTAGAGAATGGTATTAATCATTGCATATTCTTACAAAACACTGGATCCCTCTCTTTCCTTTATCTGTTTAGGTCTGTCGACTGCCAAACTATTTGCATTGCGACTTCAAGCATGAAGGCAATGCCCTGAAAACAGCAGCACATTCGACATCAAGACACAAATCACCGAGGACACTAAAGAACACAAGCATAAGGGTCTGAAACAAAGACCACAATACGTGAGGGAGAATAACGGAGAGGAGGGGACAAAAGTAAATCAATCAATCTTAGAATTAACTAATTGCGTAAAGCAATATTTATGAATAATTAATGAGTCCGTAATGCAGTGCATGGAGTGGGGCGAAGTATGACGAGCGAGTAGAACTTTGGAGTGTGGTTATGATTCGGTTATCCTTTAAGCATCGGCAACCCATCACAAATCCCAATGGCTCTTGGGCCTATTAAGTGGGCCTTTGAGTTTATGGCTGAGTGGTAAGCTTGAAACTATGAATATTAGTCAACTACTTTATATAAAATTCTATGCATTTTTAATTAGCCATGTGAGAGTTGTGCGTGTTGTTGTGAAAATTCGCATAAATCATGAAAAATATTTGTACATATGCTCATCATATACTCTCCTACTGTGTCTCGTATACAACAATTTTGATGTGGGCACTCGAACGTTTATTTATAACTGCAAATGCCTGTAAATTACCATGGGGCCACGACGAGCTGCAGCAGCCGTGCAGATAAGTCGATGCCACAACAGAAGGGCACAACAATATCAACAAATGTAAAATTTACATTTCGTAAAATTCATCGTGAAGCCCACAAATAATTCATAAATTTAACACGGCCTGCCAAACAAAAAATCCAATGAACGTTAAAAAATAGCTGCACAGCTTTTCTCTGCTCCTTCTTATGTGTATGTGCAGACAAACACACAATACATACAAATGTATATTTAAACATGCATCAATGAATCATACTATATACGAGGACATGAATATGAAAAAGGAACAACAATCAGTTCAACCAACACAAGCACCTCGATGGACGGATGTATAAATAATTTGTACATTTTTAACTGAACATTTATTTATGTTATATTCCAGCGGCATTTTATGTTTGGCCTTCCAGTAAAATAATACTGTGTAAGGACCTGGCATAAGACTTATAATAAGTCTGTTATGAGTAGGAAACAATCCGTATTAAAACTAGAATGGGCGGAGCAGATCAGTCGGAAGGGCCCGAATTTTATAATACTATTATGGGAGGTGTAGCAGCAATGCTTCCTTTTCTTTCTTTTTTGTGTGCACCGTGTACCATGCGCTGCCAAAGGGCAAGCGAGGCAACGCCTGCAATATTGTTTAGTTGATATCTTCTGTGTTTATTGACCGATTTCAATGCGCTTTTAACATTATAGAAGAAAGTATATATCCCGAATTTGAACTTTCCTTGTGCAATATTACGCTTGTTATTCGGTTTTTATTGAATAGGCGTGGCAGACCCCACAAAAGTATATATATTCTTGATCAGGGAGACGAGCTAAGTCGATAGAGCCATGTCTGTCTGTCTGTCTGTCCGTCTGTCTGTGCGTTTGTATGAACGCGTCAATTTCGGAAACTAGAAAAGCTAGAGCTGCCAATTTTGACATGTAGGTAGATAAATAGATAATAGATAAACGTACGCAGATGAAGTATATTTCAAATGTTGGATGACACGCCCCTGCCGCCCATAATGATTAAAATTAAATACATTCGCCAATTTAAGACACACAAATCTATTTACATAAATTCTGTCTTCAGAAAATGGTAGGTCTATACCACACGCAGATGAACTATTTCAAATTTTGGATGCCAAGCCCCATTTACGCCCTAATCGGTAAAAACCGAATAACAAGCGTAATATAAAACATAAAACGTTGGTATTCGGCATATACACTCTCTTCTATAGTATTTACCTATGCTACCTACTCATTAAAATCGGCCAATTAACACAAGAGCCCCGTTCAAATTTTTTAGACTCTGTACTTTAAAAAAGTAAAAGAGTCTATTAGTTTAGTGCAAATGACAGCTGTGTGTAACAGGCAGAAGGAAGCGTGGTAGACCCCACAAAGTATATATATTCTGACTCAGGACGACGAGCTGAGTTGATATAGCCATGTCCGTCCGTCCGTCCGTCCGTCTGTCCGTCTGTCCGTCTGTCCGTCTGTCCGTCTGTCTGTATGAACACCTAGATCTCAGCAACTAAAAGAGATAGAGACACCACCTTTCCGGATTTAGGTAGTCAGCTAATGCAAGCAGATCAAGTTTGTTTCAAACTTTTGATAACTCGCCTCCTTCATCCGCGAATCATCAAAAATCTACACCTACCTCAAAAATCTCGAAAACTATAAACGCCACAGCAGCCACAATAATAGCGCTACAGACTTGTAATTTGGCATGTACGTAGCCTAAGGTATTCTCCACCGTTGATATTAATTTATTTATGATTTGAATTGGAAATAGCCAAGATATGCAAGAGTCAATTTTTTTCAAAATGCATGTATGTGCCACTGCAGCCACAATAATAAAGCTACAGACTTGTGATTTGAAATGTACGTAGCCTATTGAATTATCCATCGATGCTGTAAATTACATTACAAACGGAGAAGAAACAGCGAAGTTATGCACCAATGAATTGTTTTATAAATGTATGTAAGCGCCACTACAGCTACAGTTTAAAGGCTATCGACTTGGGATTTGGCATGTACGCAGCCTATGGCATTATCCATCAACGCTGTGAATTATATTACCAACGGAAAAGAAACAGCGAAGATAGCGCAGACAGAGAAGCCGCCTAGAGCTTGCAGACTATAAGAAGCTAGAAATACAATTTTTTTGTATTTATGTTCTCCTATGCAACCATCAGATCAAGTTAGTATGGGTTTTTTGATAACTCCTCTCATTCCTCCGCTAACCGAAAAACCAATTTAGCAACAGTTTACAGTTTTAAAGCTCAATTTTTAAAGCTAAAGATTTGGGATGTGGCATGTACGTAGTCTATGACAATCCCCATCGATGCTGTGAATTACATTACGATCGAATAAGAAACAGCGAAGAAAACACAAAGTACAGGGTCTCCTACAGTCGGTTGCGTCCGACTGTAGCTCCGTCCTTACTGGTTTTATTTATATTATCTGTGCATATCTTTGCTGTTTCTTATCTGATCTTAATGTAATTTAGACAGTATATAATAGATAGTAGATAGTAGATAGTAGATAGTAGATAGTAGATAGTAGATAGTAGATAGTAGATAGTAGATAGTAGATAGTAGATAGTAGATAGTAGATAGTAGATAGTAGATAGTAGATAGTAGATAGTAGATAGTAGATAGTAGATAGTAGATAGTAGATAGTAGATAGTAGATAGTAGATAGTAGATAGTAGATAGTAGATAGTAGATAGTAGATAGTAGATAGTAGATAGTAGATAGTAGATAGTAGATAGTAGATAGTAGATAGTAGATAGTAGATAGTAGATAGTAGATAGTAGATAGTAGATAGTAGATAGTAGATAGTAGATAGTAGATAGTAGATAGTAGATAGTAGATAGTAGATAGTAGATAGTAGATAGTAGATAGTAGATAGTAGATAGTAGATAGTAGATAGTAGATAGTAGATAGTAGATAGTAGATAGTAGATAGTAGATAGTAGATAGTAGATAGTAGATAGTAGATAGTAGATAGTAGATAGTAGATAGTAGATAGTAGATAGTAGATAGTAGATAGACGTGAGAATGGAACATGTTGGGATGCGTTCGGATTGTTATGAAGTACATAAAAACAGTCGGGCACAGCCGACTCTGGAAGACCCTGCAATTTGCTTTGTGCATCTAGCACGTAAATCTTTTCAATATCATAAGTAACTCATACACCAAATTATAAACAAAGAAAACAGAAGGCAACAAGGCAGATGAAGTGGACTATGGCTATGGCAGTCATGGCCAAAGTAGCTAAAGTCAATCCAGCCAAGTGCCCAGGCCTCCTTCTGGGCGCCTCCTCTCAGAAGCTGCCAGTTCATATTTGCTCTATTTGCTGTATAGAATGGCAAGGCCAGTAGCAGGCGGAAACTGAACTGGGCAGCCTGTCAAGTTCAAGAAAAGTAAAATCGTAAACCAACTCAGCCTGGGAAATCAAAACAATAATAGTATTTACTTATGTGTGTGTGCCCCTTCGGGGGATTTTTTAAAAGTTGGTAGCTTTCACGACTTCCTGTCTGGCTGCCAAAAATTTATTTTCATGCAAGAGCGTGTCAATGCCAACCATGGGCGCGCCGTCGCGTTTAGTTTTGCCTTTAGTTTCGACTCAACTAAGTCTATTCGCCTTCTTATCCCACTATCCTACATTATGTTTACTGAAGCGTCCCCTGTTACATTTTTGGCACACAGCCGGAAAGAATGCAACGACTGCAACAGTTTTGGGATATACATATGTACATACTTTCGTTATGCGTACTAAAGGCCATTCTATCTATCTACATATATATATGCACCGTTAAGACATCGATTATTTACTTCAATAATCTTCTAAATATCGGTTAGTAAAAGTCGGTTAGTTAACAAAGGAGATATAAATTGCTCAATGTTGCATTCAATCCATCGCACGCGCCTTTGCAGAGCAGCCGTAAAAGCATGGCACTAACAGGAATTAAAAAAGAAGATGTACTGCTGTTACGCTTCGTATGACAGTTTTATAAAATTATATAAATGGTTCAATATTTGGTTAAATATTAAATAATACATTTTTAGATCCTGTAGTTTAAAATAGTAAAATTAAATTAGTGCAAATGACAGATGTGTGTAACACCCAAAAGGAGGAGCGGTAGACACAACAAAGTATATATATTCTGACTCAGGACGATGAGCCAAGTTAATATAGCCATGTCCGTCTGTCTGTCCGTATGAACACCTAGATCTCAGCAACTATAAGAGCTACAGACACCACTTTTCCGGATTTAGGTAGTCAGCTAATGCAAGCAGATCAAGTTTGTTTCAAACTTTTGATATCTCGCCTCCTTCATCCGCGAATCATCAAAAATCTACACCTACCTCAAAAATCTCGAAAACTATAAACGCCACATCAGCCACAATAAAAGCGCTACAGACTTGTAATTTGGCATGTACGTAGCGTAAGGTATTCTCCACCCATGCTATTAATTTATTTATGTTTTTAATTGGAAATAGCGAAGATATGCAATAGACAATGTTTTTATGTGTAACTGCAACCACAATATTAGAGCTACAGACTTGTAATTTGGCATGTAGGTAGCTCATTGAGTTATCCATCGATACTGTGAGTTACATTACAAACGAAGAAAAAACAGCAAAGTTATGCAACAAACAACTTTTTTAAAAATTAGTGTAAGCGCCACTATGGTCACAGTTTAAAAGCTATAGACTTGGGATTTGGCATGTACGCAGCCTATGGCATTATCCATCAATGCTGTGAATTACATTACGAACGGTAAAGAAACAGCGAAGATAGATCAGACAAAGAAACCACCTAGATCTTGCAGACTATAAAAGCTAGAAATACAATTTTTTGGTATTTAGGTTCTCCTATGCAGCAATTAGATCAAGTTTGTTGTACTGTACTCCGTCCTACTGTAGCTCCGTCCTTACTGGTTTTTATTGATTTATCGGATTTTATAATTACTTATTCAGCTGGTATCTGACTATTTTATACAAATTATATTCCTTCATCTATTTCATTTTCATTTCAAAAAGTGAAAGATGGTGTCTAGCTGCACCAACAAAGCAAAAACCAGAAAAGGAAATATACTTATGACCTGAACCGCATGAGGATTTCCAAAGTATTTCCTTTCGCAGGTTCATGCAACATATCCAAACCACAACAAAGGTAGCCGCACTACCGAGAGACTCATTATGCTGAGGCACGTCGAGCAAGGCTTACAGAACTGGTCGGTGATAGGTCAAAAAGAGTCTGAACTGTTTATCAACATACTGGTAAAAAAAAGCAACACATGGTGACGAAGAAACAGATATAGAAGATACCAGATGTATCCTTGAGGCAGCTTCTACTCATCCTGCTGTTTGCTGTTGACGATGCTACCCGGTGTAAACCACAATCCAAAGACACCAACACGAATCTTCGTAGGGACTCGCAAATTTACGCAGCATCGCATATTTCAGTTGTCATTTTTGCTGGCTTGCGTATGCCACAAGAGCAGACGGAAGCTTCCTCCCCTCACTATTTCATGTTGCTTCCCTCTCGGCACTCTCTCCTTTAATGTGGGCTCCGTGCTGGATAGCGGCTTTTTACGCTGACAGCTCAACGTTGGAACTGCCACAAACAATTTTGGCATCGCGCTAGCGGGTTGCGTGGTGCAGTTTCAGTATGCTCTGGACAGGATGTGCAAGGATATTGTAAAATCAACATAATGGCGGAGGCATAAACAGAGGCACGCGTGCTGCGAAAAGAGCGGCTGCTAGCAGGTAGCAAGTAGCAAGTATCGCTACATGAATACACACTCAGAATACACTTTCGGCGTGTGTTTTGTATCAGTATTGTCAGCACTCGAAAAAAATTATATCGCAAACCTATGGAAAAAAATTAAATATAATAATATACAACTGTCATCCAAAACGTAGCAGCAATTCTTCTTCTTCTTACTCAGTCTTATCTGCGTATGACATTAACCTACCAACTACTGAAGAGAGAATTCATGTAAATAGCTCAGTGTCTCTTAAATTATCGAATGTATTTTATTTCATTCATTGCAGGCGGCAGGGGCGTGGCATCCAAGAATTGAAATAAACTTGATCAAAAGAGTCCAAAACGGCATCTTTAGCTTCTGTAGTTTAGGAAATCTCAGCGTTCATCCAGACAGACAGACAGACGGACAGACAGACGGACATGGCTCAATCGACTCAGCTCGCCGTACTGATCAAGACAATATATATACTTCATGAGGTCTACTACCACGCTTCCTTCAGCCTTTTACATACATTCTCCCAAAGTTATTAACCAAATTTTAATGTGTACAGGGTATATTAATTTTAGACGATAAAATAATGTCAAGATAATAGAAAGCTAAATCTAACAAATAAAACGTTTTGTAAACGATAGGACCATAACTATACTCAGACTTTTATTTGCTTTGTGGTCAATTCCATCATACATATTGCCAGGATACCATTTAAAAAGTTGGTATCATCGGAAAAGGTAAAAGGAAAGAGAGGGTAGTGAACTCGCCTTATCTTCGTCATGCTGCTCTTTTTCATTATGAAATTATAAATATTTTATTTAATACAGAAGCGAGGACAGCCAAAAAAAAGGACGATGTGAAAACCGGGCGGGAAAGTTGGAGAATGGAGGAGCAAGCTTTAAACTCCACAGGCAATTGGAGGCGACTCCTGTTCGTTCGGCTTCCAGCTATATTTCAATTTTAAATGAAACATAAAATTTCACTTGCACACGCAACGGTAAAACGAGAAGCAATGCCAAGTGAAATAAAAAACGCAAACAAAAACAACAAAAAACATGAACATTTTTTATTTGAATTGAAAATATACAAACCGCTCGAATGACCTTAAGCTACTTTAATACAAACTTCAAGGCGTGGCGGAGCAGGGGCTGAGGGCTGAAATCTGATGGCTGAGGGGCAATCCAGTAATGCAAAAATTGTGAAAATTTCATAAACCAAAACGCAAACAGCGCCGAAAGTTAAATAAAAATGTAGGTAACCAATGCCTAGAGGCACAAAAACAGGGTCCACGTAAAGTTATGACCGTTATATATAGTACATATATACGCACCCACAAACCGTACATACTTTCGCTTTCTCCACCAACCCCTCCATCCCTCCTTTAGTTGCACATAGACCACCATGTATGTGTGGATTTTTGCCATGCCTATTTGATTTTTGCCTGAGTTATTATGAAACTAGCAACATCATAAATACTGCAAGACCCAACACCAACGCCTTGAGCCTGTAAGTTCCATAAAAAATCTGTCGGAAAGACTACAGTCAAGCGAAACCGACAGGAGGAGGGAATATAATTTACTTTTGCATCAGGTGTCTGCATTTACATATAAAATTAATGGAATTTTGTTAAATACATGGTCTAGAATTAGAGTCAAAACATATGCTGTAATAGTAGTATACTTATTGATGTTTTATTTGAACATAACACTACACATACCACTACACATACCACTACACATAACACTACTCCGCACCGAAACTAAAAATTCGAGAGAGGCAGATTAGTCGGGTGGAGGCTACATTCGGACGGAACCGACTGTAGGATACCCTTCACTTTGTGTAGACGTACTTACAAACACAATCAGAGGCATACGAACGCAAGTGCCGCAAATTGAATGTTGCATATCTTCGCTGTTCCAGGTCTCCTCTGACTGTAGCTCCGTCCTTACTGGTGTTTGCGAATTTTTAGCATAACACTTAAATTTTCCCTCGTACATTCAAAGTATATCTTCAAAATTATATCGGTTTTAAGCTATGATTATGGAATGGTTAACTGCAAGGATGTTCTTTACCATAATATAAGCGCTGATCAATACATAATTATAAATTTTTTGAATGCATTTCAGAAAATTCATAATGAAAATTGGGTCTTAGTTTCCATTTTATGAAATTTTCACGATTGTATGGACGGTATGTCAGGAAATCTACACCTATTCACTAACATTGTCACTGCATTTGTCGAAAATCATATCAACCTTGTAATTGATTTCAAATGTATAAATTATTTAGGTACATTTTATAACATGAATCAAGTTGGCATTGGTTTAAAGCATTTAAATATTTCAAATCAGTTGACACAACAATTATTAGTTTTTTGGTGTTTTGTTTGATAAGAACTATGTTCTTGCTAAATTCTCAAGGATTCTAGGTTTTCCGCGGATTCTGGCAACTGCTAAGAGGACATCCTGGCGCTGGTAGTGAGAGGAATTTAATTGTGCACCATTTTAAATGGCGGCAGCGCCGAAACGGAAGGGCGACCAAGGTAAGAGTTGATGTCCTGCTAGCAGGGTTTCTTGGGATAATGTTGTGAATGGTTCGCAGTTACTTCGACTTCATCGCAAGATTTGGTCACCGATCAGAATTCGGGTCGGCGGCAAGAACAAAAGGTTTACACGTTCGACAACGAGCGACCCAGCCAAGCGAAAGCTGTTCCAACCGGCGCCAAAGATGACAAGGCCAAACCCCAGAAGACCATACTCGAGGAGCACGGCATAATACTCGGCAAGGTAATAGGCACTGGCAATTATGCCAAGGTCAAAATCGGCTTCTCCGAGGAGTACGGCAAGCGAGTCGCGGTCAAAATAATATCCAAGGTTAAAGCACCCTCTGAATACACGCAAAAGTTTCTACCGCGTGAGATCGAAGCTGTGAAAGGGTTGCATCACGAGAACCTAATAACCTTCTATCAAAGCATTGAGACGAGTCACAGGTAAGTGCCGAAAACTAAAGTTTACCTATCAGCTACTCCCTAGTCCACCCCTACCTAGAGTATACCTGATAATGCAACTCGCGGAAAATGGCACCTTGCTGGACTACGTCAGAGAGAAGAAATTCCTGGATGAGCCCCAGAGTCGCACCCTCTTCAAGCAGCTGGTCAGTGCCATAGAATATATTCACAGCAAGGGCGTGGTGCATCGGGATATTAAGTGCGAGAACCTGCTTCTGGACGAGAACTGGAACCTGAAGCTCATCGACTTTGGCTTTGCCCGCAAGGACACCCGCACCTCCGAGAACCAGGTAGTGCTCTCGAAAACGTTCTGCGGCAGCTACGCCTATGCCAGTCCCGAAATACTGAAAGGTAACCCCCATTGAATTCATCGATACAACCAATTAATGTTTTGTTTTCGGATGGCTTAGGAATCGCATACGACCCATTCATGTCCGATATCTGGGCTTGTGGCGTTGTGTGCTATGCGATGGTGTTTGGCCGCCTGCCCTATGACGGATCGAATGTGCATATATTGCTGAAGCGCATCAACCAGTCGCTGGTGTTTCCCAAGAACCCAACGGCCACCAACGAATGCAAGCACCTAATTATGCACATTTTGGCACCAGTTAAACTGCGCTACACCATTCCGCAGATCAAGGAGGACGCTTGGTACTTAAATAAATAGGAGAAATAGCCACCACATCCAAAACCATTCAAATTAACAGCAAACAAAATTGTTTCCAAATTCACAGTTAAATAAAGTATTTGTAAGCAGAACCGCATGGGCTTTTTTATCTGTTACATTTAACGTATTCCGTTTGAAATTAAATATCCACCCAATGTGCGCATGTCCGACATAGGTTGGCAGGTATGCGGGCTCGACGAACGTGTTGCTATAGCGCCATCTCCCTCTACAGGCCGGCACTCGAGCTCCAACATGTTCGACGACAATTGGCACGATACAAATATCGACCGACCACCACTGCTAAAATTATCGGCCGTCCCGCTCGATACAAACTTTGAACAATTAATAAAATAAATAATTGTCATGAATGTTTGCTGACAATTTAATTGCCACTGCATCCATTCCAACTGCCATCAGCCAGCAACAACAGTGAGAAAAATCGCCAGCCTGACAACCGGAGGTTGCTGTGACAACGCCGTCCGTGCCAAAACAAATTAAAATTTTCACCGCCGTTAACAAAAGCGAACGAATTAAACTTTATGGAATCATTTGATGGCGGAGGTGCACATAATCGGCCAAATACTAAAAGCTGTTGAGTTCGACGAGCCGCACTTGTACTGCAAGTGGAGTCTGCAGAGCGGTAAGTAAACAGCCCAAACCATAGATAAGAAAAGTTGTTGTAGTTTCCGCTCCCTCAGGAAACGCCTGGCGTCTGGTGCAGGGCGAGGAGCAAGGGCAAACCCACGTCGCCAGCCACCGCCTCCAGAACTGCTCGGACTTCGCCCAGCCCCTGGACCTCCACCTGAGCACCGCAGCCGTCGAGGGCTGGCCCCGCCTCCTGGTCGAGGTGTACGCCGTCAACGCGCTGCAGCAGTGCTGGCCTGTCGGCTACGGCTTCGCCCACATCCCCTCCACTCCCGGGCCCCACCGCCTGCAAATCCACACTTGGCGGATAGCGCCCTCCACTTGGTGGCAGAGCATCAGCGAGCGCTTCGGGGGCGGGGGCCTGGCCCTCAGTAAATCCGACTTGCTCTTCTCCGGGGTGGAACGGTAGGTAGCCAGAATCTCGTATATCCTCTATTTTAATACCCTGTACCCATGGAAAATGGAACGGTAGGTGGCCAGAATCTCGTCTATCCCCTATTTTAATACCCTGTACTGAAGCTGGGCTTCGATTCGATTTCGATTCGATATAATCGATTCTTTTTTTGGTGATTAAATCGATTCCTTGTTTTTTGAGAATCGAATTTTTGCGCAATTTCTTGTGAAATTCAACAAATGGTAATTAAATATATTAGAATATATTTATATATTCTGCAACAGGACGATCAGGATAAGTCGATATAGCCATGTCCGTCGGTCTGTCTGTCCATATTTGTTTCATAGATTCTAAGTTTTAGATTTTTTTTATACCTCTGCATTCCTAAGCCAGCCCCAGCAGTGAAAATTTTTATTTTGCATTTCGAGATCTATGGGGTAGTTGTGGTTTGTTGCAATTTGCGGGGGAAGGGAGCGGTATCGAAAATCGAAAACAAACTCGATGTTCTTACTGAATAGGAGAATATGGTCTCTAGCTCTCATATTTGCAGAGATCTCGGACAGACGGACATGGCCGTCTATATCGACTCCGCTTGTCGTCCTGATCAAGAATATATATACTATGTGAGGTCTGCCACGCCTCCCTCTGGATGTTACACACAGTGCAAAGCACCAACTTAAAATACCCTTTTTTACTTTTTTTAAACGCGCGTCCGTCCATTATGTTCTACATTTAATGTAAGCATTAAATGAATTTTAATTTTTGTCTGATTTTATTGCATGTTTACAAATAAGTATATATTTTTCACTGCAGAATTTATAAAAAAATTATGCTTAACACCTTTTTAACTTCTTTTTTTGATATATGGCAACGTTTCGCTCGGCTGCAGTTACAAGTTGCAAACACGCAGCTCTGGCAAAGTCATCGTGGAGCTCAACTTAATTTTCAGGAGGTTCGAGGAGTACGGCGTGGAGTTCAAGTAGAGCCCACAATGCACGGGATCTCGCGGATTGTGCTACAGCTCTGTCTGCTCTGGGTGCCGATCAGCTGCATCAAAATTGATATTTCCCACGACCACAGTCCCGGAACAACTGCCAAAACATATACCACAACCGAACAGCCGACGATAGTGGAGGTTTTGGAGGTCAACGCTACCGAAGGTCCATCGACAGAAGCTACCACTTCCTTCCCGCAACTGTTTCCGCCCCGCAAAACCCCAAAGCCCACGACGACAATTCTAGATCTCCCCCACACACCGCCCACATCCCCAGCCCCGGCCACAGAGAATGTAACCAATCTGAACGACACCGCAACTCCCCTTCCGACGCCTCCCTCCTTCCCGCTGAATGGGGACCCCTTTTGCAAATGCGATGAGCAGTTGGAGGTGTGCGAGGTGAACTGCTGCTGTGACCAGGATTGTCCTCGGGAGGCGCTGCGGGTGTTCAACTGCCTCCAGCAGTCGACTGCCCCCCAAGTGGAGACCCGACTCCTGGATTTCCAGTATACCCATGGACTGCCCGCCTGCCAGCTGCACGACGGATGGCTGTGCGTTTTCCGCAGCAATACGAGACCCGTTAAGGAGCAGGTGAGAGTCAGCTTTGTGAACTGCAGGGATGGTAATCATTATAGGTTATGATTTAAAAATCACGTCGCAATGAATATTCAATGTATTTTATTAATTTCTTTGTCGACAATGATCAATTTTAACTACTACTTTTTATACCATGTGCCCATTAAAAAATGGGAAAAGCAGGGTTAATAACTTTGTCAGAATGTAATCCGCAGAAGGAGGCGTGGCAGACCCCACAAACTATATATATTCTTGATCAGGAAGACGAGCTGAGTCGATTTTGTCCCGTCCGTCTGTTTGAGGCGTCGATCTCAGCAAGTAGCCGTTCTGATAATTTTTGAATGGTATATACCATACGTAGATCAAGTTTACTTCCAATTTTGGATGCCACGCCCCTACCACGAACAACAATGACAATAAAATCAGAATACATTGACCAATTA
This sequence comes from Hypselothyrea guttata, assembly GCA_035045125.1. Lineage (NCBI taxonomy): Eukaryota > Metazoa > Arthropoda > Insecta > Diptera > Drosophilidae > Hypselothyrea > Hypselothyrea guttata. The sequence goes on from JAWNNJ010001938.1 coordinate 44,638, forward strand.
AAGGCACAAAAATCTATCTACGTAAATTCTATCATTACGAACTGTAGCGATGAGTAATATCTACCAATTTTGTTAATTTCAATTAAATCCATAAAAATAAAATATTGACATTATTTTGTATGTATATTTCATATAGCATCATGCCATACATATAAGTAGTAGGATATGCTACATTCCTCCGTAGGGCAAGGGTGTTAAATATACCGGAGAGAGTTAGCTGTGGTATAGTCATTATTTTAAGCAAATAAAATTAATTAGGCGCGGCAAAATCAAAACATATTTTTGATCCTTCAGAGGACATGCAATAAAGCATTCAAATAACCTCATACGAAACCTGAATTATGTTTATATTTATTTTTTCATTTCAATAATCATTGTTTGCGGTCCCTGCTAAATTTAAAGAACTGCAAACTTATTGCCACTATTTCGTTCTCAGCCTTTGTCCCACACCTTCGACTCCGTTGACTACAACAAATGGCCAGAGGCCCTGGGCGCCTATGACACAGAGCTGGAAGGCTTGCAGCTGAGTTCCCATTATAAATTTGGACAGGCGCTTCAATTGTGGCAGCCGGAGACCAGGGAGTTGTCCTACCTCCAGCTGCCCGTGGCCTACGAGAGCGGCACCTGCCAACTGACGGAATCGCTGCGCCACTTGGAGAACATGCGGAGCAGCTGTCTGCTAGCGGACGCTTCGCAGGTGCAGAACGAGGTGTGGGCCTTGGTCAATCTGACAAGCGGCCATCAGCTGCTGGCGAAGCCTCGGGATGCGTTGGATGAGGAGCAGGATGTGCACGGCATCCCGATTGAAATCTGCCAGCAGTTGCTGCAGCAGAGAAAGAGCATTTGCATGGCCCAGGCAAATGAAACGCAGTGGGATATTTTTGTGGAGTACCTGGAGCTGCAGCTGACGCACAATTACACGCACCTGTTGGAGGCCAAGCTGCTCGTGAGGGAATCTGTTTTGCAGGAGGAGAATGAGCCACATTGGCTGACCTATGAAGTGAGCTTCGTGCCCGCCATGGCCACGCCGGCCAAACCCAGCTCTGGGCATCTTGGTTATGCACTTGGCGCACCCTTGCTTCTGGCCACATTGCAGCCTCGAAACAGCAGTTCAGAGAAGGAGCAAGTGCCTCCGGCTCTGAGCTATTTCCAAGTCGATCCCAGTGGGAACAGCAGACGGCATTGGCTCTCCATCTGCCACTCCGATCAGGTCGTAGGATATGGCGTGGATCTGATCAAAAACTGCCAACTGCGCCAGCCCCCTCCCACATTCAGCGAGCACAGCAACCACACGGCTTACTGCCAGCAACTGCAATCTCAAATTTGGCTACATTTATTGCCACTGAACTCAACTGGCCTAGCAGATCTTGGCCAGGTCTACATCTCTCAGCTGGGCAGGCCGGATCGCACCAAGTGGCTGCCGCTGAAACCGAGCTTTGCTGATGCCGATGCTGATGCTGAGACGCATCATTTGCCTGCTACCCAAGGCATCTACAACGAGACGCAACGCAGCCTCAGCTGCCGCAATATGTTCCTCAGCGTCCGCTACGAGTTCTTCGTGGCCCAGCTGAGCCTAGGCCCAGGACACGTGCCCCACCAGCAGGTGGTGCAACATGCTAGGCTTGTGCTGGGTCAGCGACACGATGTGCAACTGGAGGGTGGCGAGGAGCATGTGCAGCTCCCTCTGACTGCGTCCGTGATGTTCTTTAGGGCCCTGCAGAAGGGACGCAGTGGAGCACAGGCCCTGATTCTTTCGAGAAGCGGACTAATATTGCTAATGCTCTCTGCTTCGATACCATACTAAATTACGTCTTACACACATAAAAATTAACGCACACAACGTACTATATATAACCAAATATAATTGCATAACTCTGAATGCCTTCTCGCTTAAGTTATTGAGTTAGGTTTACTGTTCGTGAAATTGAAATCGTAAAATGACAATAGAATGCAAAGGTGCATTCATCCTCCTACAATATATCCCTGCGGCACTTTCGCAATTGCTTGCGTAGGAGCATAGCATCCAACTCTGCCTGCTTGCGTCGCTCTTCCTCTTCCATGGCCTTGAGGATCTCCTCAGCCTCGTTGGTAGCTCTCACGGATATCTCGTGCACTTCCGGCAGAAAGTCTAGAATGCCCTTTCGAATCAGATATTGGTAGTTCATGGCTGCAGTGTACTTAATGTCATTCGAAAGGGTATGGCCAAGTTCCATCCAGTGCAGATAAATCCAGTTCTCATTCTTGAGGTCATGCAGGCTTTTATAAACGGGGACGAACTCATCGATTTTGCCAATAAAAACATTTGCAACTTCCTTGATCTCATTTTTTTCGCTAAATATCACAAGCGATTCTTCCAGTTCCTTACGTAGATTCATGAGATTAGCCCATACTTCTTCCAAGTCCAAAAGTCCAATTGGGTTACCCAACGTGGCTTCCTCCAATTTTAGAAAATTCGCGCAAGCATACCAAAGCTGTTTGTACGGCTGAAAGCTGGCAATGATACTAGTTAAAAATTCCGTGGACAACGGTTCCAATTCGAAGAGTTCTTGTCGGTATTGCAGGGTAAGGCCCAGCTTTTCAAGATCCTTAATCACGGCCCAAGTTTTCTTAATATCTACCGATGTTTCCTGGGCACGATTCGCATTAAACATCAAGGAGAAGGCCTGCACCTCATCGTTCAGCGATTCCAAACGCTCTTCAAAGTTCTGGCACTCACTGTAATGCATGCGGAGGAAATCCTCAATATCAACCTTTTGTTCCTCCTTGAGAGTGGACAACCGCAATAAAATCTGGTGTGGCCAAGCAAACGCATTCCACTTCATGGCAAACTGATGATCGCTTAGATTATAGAAGAAACTGTCTAGCATATCATACTCCATCCACATAACCTGTATATCCGCTCTAAGCCCATCGACGATGTCTGGTACTGTTAATGCAAAGTCCCTAATCTCAAAGAGGTGCTCTATACTAACGGGGCGCATGGCAATCTTATGGAAGACTTCTTGACAGCGCTCCACAATTAGCTCGTTGGTCACGTACATGCGATCCACGTAATATTCGAAGATGCGACGTACCAAATCAATGTACTTCTTGATAAGAAACTGCTTCATGTTGTCCACATTGACGTAAAAAGGCCCAATGGTTATGTAAGCGGGCAGAATAACCCTCACCTCTTCTTTCTGTCTCTTGTACTCCAAAATATCCCGTTTGACCTGAGAAGAAGGCTTATTAGCTACAGCGTATTCCTTCATGAACACCACGACATTCAGCAAATAGAAATCAATGAATCTCTCGTAGTGCCGAGCGTAGGCCTTAAGAGGAAGCACCGCCTGGGCATAGCAAAGCCGCATTAGCTCATTTTGCACGAGGAACTTATCCTCAATGAGCTCCACGGTCAGAATGAAAAGGTTATGAGCAAATTTGAGGTTCGACATAACATCTGCGTCGATAATCCGTATGCCTGAAGTCTTCTCCAAACCTCTTTTGTAGATGTCCATAAGCGCGGGCTGAAACTCATCCGGATTCGTCGAGTAGAAGACCTTGCGATCCTCATTAATACCAATGGTCAGGGCAAAAACGGGCTTGTGGAACGGAAATTCCGTCACAATGAAATCGCTTGTCCACTTGTAGTTTGGCTTTAAGTGGAGGAATTGTATGCAGGGATCGCAGACCAAATTGCAGAAGTTATAGAGCGAATTCAACAGCAACACCTCCATGGCCTCCTGCATACGCAGCTTGGTCTGCAACATGAATCTTGAAATCTTGCACATATCATAGACAGTCCAATTACTTAGCGATATATCCAGCCAGCCCTTGCCCAAAGCTCGCAGCACCAGGGTAATCACAGTGGTCAGTTGTTGGGGCCAATAGACCTTTAGAAACGTCGCCACACCGTCGCTGTGCGACTCCTGGGCTTGCAGAAAGTCGATTAGAGCTGTGGGCTTGTTGAAGCTGCAAATGAATATGGAAAGGGTCTCGACATGCTGACATTCAGTGGCCACACCCATCATGGCCTCAATGCCCCCCATGCAATAGAAGAGACTTGCTCTCAGCCAGCTGTAACGTCTCTCCTTGATATCCAGCCCAAGGGCCTGCAATTCGCGACGCTCTTGGTCCGAGAAGTCAACCCGGGCAGCGGTTGGCAGAAACTCCTTGAGGGAAATGTTGCGAAACTGCGGAAACTCCTTGGGCATGTGAATGATGAACTGTTCCAGTTCGTACAGGGCCATTAGGCGCTCAAAGACGATGTTCACTTCGGAGCGCAGGCGTCGCTTGCACAGCTCCGAAACCTTTGCCTTCTGCAGAATCGCCTCGATGGGCTTGAAGCTCTCGAAGGTCGTTGACTCAATGTCGTCGTGCAGCACACAGTCCACAATAAGCTCCATCAGCATCAGCTGCTCCCCCTTGTGCCGCTCGTGCACCGCCGACCGCAGGCGCTCAATGTACTTGTGGGGATCCTCCGCCAGGAACATAAACTGCAGCTTGGGCACCTCGTAGCTGCACTCGTCGTTCAGCGATGTCAGGGTCCAGAGATCAGTCTTGTTGTTGTAGGAAGTGACCGCCGCCATCACCCACTGGCAGCTGCGAAGACTGCGATTGTAGGGAAGGTAGGCGCGGGCGGGCAGCGGATAGTGCACGTCTCCGACGACCCCCAGCTCGAACCAGGCTTCTGGCGAGCTGATGTCGAAGTTGCTGTCGTCGAAGAAGCTGAGCGGAAACTTGTGGGGGAAGGCGAACTCCGACATGAGCTTGTACTGCTCCTCAGTGGGCTGGAGCACATCATCGGTGAATCCGGCTTTCTTGAGCTCCTCAATGATGTTCATGTTGGAGTACTGCCGGCGACGACGGTCCACGGCAACGTCCTTGGGCAGCTCGCCCTTGGGCACAAAGCGGGTCTGTATGATTTTCGGCAAGATTGTGGGCAGGGGAAAGCGATAGACCTTTCCCTCCTCTCCCTCCTTGGCTCTTCCCACCAGGGTGAGCCAACGCTGTGCCTCCTGAATTGGGTAACGCACTGGGGTTAATTGCTCCCTCGGAATATGCAGCTCCTTGAAGTTCTTTGGGGCTATGCCCGGGCGCGGTGGCATAATGCAAACTGCGTTGAAAGAATCATCATCGTTGTCGTCGGTGCTACTAATGATCGATTCCGAAATCAGGGATTCCACACTTCCGTGTTCTTCCATTTTCGTTTTTAATGTATAATTCAAATTTATGTTTCGAGTGGTTTTGTGTCTTTAATAAATAATTGACAATTTTCTATGAAGTTTAGATCGGGGATCGCAAATAATAACTGTGAGTTAAACAAAATTGAAGCCAAAAAAACCTCCGCGACGAGAGAAAACAAAGAAATATGATATCATATCTACATAAGAATATGTAGATATGGATTCTAAAATTATATTTTATTACATATCGTATATAAGAGTATATAGTAATATATACTTCAATAGATATTGGTTTTCAATTTTTGTTTTCCCATTTTTTATTGGGTACAGCGTATAAAAATGCATAATAACAATAATAATAATAATATTAATTTATCTTTTATAAAAATTGAAAACATTTATTTTCATATTTATAATACAAATCGCAAATAAGAGTTTTTACTAAAGAAATAATTAATGAAATGTTTAAATTTTACCAACGCGCGTTATATCTGCAAGGCTTGGCAACGTTAGCTCTTTTTCCAGCAAGTTGGCAGCGCGGGCTTATGTTCCGCACTTGCCAACACTGTCGGCTCAAAATCTTGTCGCGCGTTATCCAATCAATAGTTTCCACTGCCCCAATAATTTTAAAATATACATAAATATATGCAAATATTCCACAATATTTTTGCTAACATTCGTGTATTTAATTGTGGTTCCAAAGAGTAATGCCCTAAAATATCGCACTCATGCGATACTGCCAGCACTATGTCCCACCACTAATCAGTTCACGTAAATATCGCACATTTCCATCGACGTCCGTTCGTTCGTCTGCAATAAAACGAGTTTTCCAATGTGAAAACAAACGGATCAATAAACAAACTAACAAATAATCGCAAAACAATAACCATGTTAAGCATATGCGACAAAAGTAAGTGTTGCAAGCCACTCAAACCCAACGAAACACTCGTGTGAAAAGCTGCCAACATCGCCTTCGCTGCTGCTGCTCTGTGCAGAAAGAGAGCGAGAGAGCAGAAAAATCGATAAAATCTGTCGTAGCACCGCGATTGACACGAGCAAAACAAAGAACGCAAGCCACGAAGAGCAGCGCAAAGAAGACACAAAAAGAACAGCCGTTAGCTGCTCCAGTTTGCAGATACAGTTACCTGGCCCGAATAGAGGCCCAAGCAACAACAGAAAAGTAATCGGAAATAGTCTGAAACAGCTGTTGCTGTTTATGTTTTGCGTTCGTGCATTCAACGTAAATATTTACGCGTATGTGATAAACAAGCTGGCAAAGCAGGCGTTCAATTCACTTAACCCTGCGACTGAACTCTCGACGAAACTGCGACACGACGCCCACGCTGAACGATTTCCTCACTCACACTCACACACACTCAGTCACACACTTAGTATGAGTGTTCATTCGTTCGTTCGCTTCGCGGCTTAAACGCTGATAAACGCGAAAGAAGCAAAGTAATAAACAATAACAACGACAATTTTGCATGAGACAATTGCTTGCCGGTGATTCACGCCGCGCTAATTGATGCGAGTGCGACAAGCACGGCGCAAACCCCCTGATTTAGTGTTATATTTATTTATTTATTTAAATATATTCAGTCAAGTACATAACCACTATTGACGTATCAGCTTTTTTATTGCCATATCTGGCTTTTTTTAAAGAACGAAGCGTTTTTTTTAAGCTATTCTGCTTTTTCTTAAATTTTACAAAATTCATACTAAGAGAAGATACAATTCCAAGTCTGTTGTCAGTTTTTGATCCATTTTATTTCTTGAAAATGCCTTTAGCTTTTTTTTTGCTTTTATTTATTGCTTAGTTGATTATCGATTTCTACCCGCCAAAAACCAGTTTATTTATTTATATAGTAATTTTTTAAATTGCCAGCATTGCGCATAACAACTGCTATCCCATTACAGAAAATTGGTTTATCGCTAAAAATGTAGGTGTTGTATTGTTTGTTGGTTGCTCGTGAAGACGTCCGCTGTCTACAGAAGATATAGCATTGGCCCAACAATTAGTAACAGCTGCGTCTGCCGATAACACCGCGATTCTGGGACGTTCGAGCTCTAACCGCATCTCCATCTGGTGACTAGAGCAATGGCAATCTAACTAGAGATTCAAAGTCAATGAGCGGAAGTGTTAGCATAAGCCGTTCACAGATTGCCCTACGCTTATATTAAATAATACGGAACTTGAGAAAGAATCATCTTGCATCTTGACAGGCGGTTCAGGCACATTGCAACTAAAAGAACGCAAGCTAAAGGCTAAAAGCCTCCCTTGGCCTATTGACTTTTGACTGCAAGGTCCTGCTCTACAGCTCTGTCTCAAAGCCGATATGGACGTATGTATGCCAGCTGGGTAAATGCCAGAAACACCAATGCTGAGATAATACAGATAAATATTATTATCATCAAAGATGAGATAGCAACACATTTAGAAAATCATACCAAACACCTAAATCATCTCGCTAGAGTTCTAACTCAATCACTACTACGCCGCAACGACCTTCCAATCCAGCGATAAACGCACAATTTCTGTTCAGTTTAAATTTAAACTATTAGTTGGGCTACTATACTAAGATTTGTGAAATTGTGTGAATGCGAAAAAACAGCAAGAAAAATAATGAAAATGTTATGCCTGTCCAATGCGTTTATGCTTCCACCTCCGCATCAAAAAACCTACAGATTTCATTATTGACTCGTTAGGAGAACCGTAAGGACCCTTAAGGAGTTTTTAGTTAACTGCATGAAATGCAGAAAATCTTTCCAGATTATGAGTACCCATGAGCGATTTTACTTGCCTATCACCTGTAATGCTCTGCTTATCCTCTGTTGGAGAAGATCAGATATCATAATCCGACCTATGCCACATTTTCGTTCTAGCAGGTTTTTTGGTATCATTGCCAGGTACGTTTCTATGAGCAGGCACCCATTTTATGGACAAGTTGTTCAATAGTAACTATTCAATAATTTGATAATTGACTATATCAATAATTTCGTCATAATTCTGGTTGGAGAACGATGAGGGTTATTTGTTCACCGAAATAATTCTGGTGTGCTGTTCTGTTTGCAGTTTAAGAGCAATTCGAGAATAAGAGCAGCCACAAGAAGTAACGGAGTAACGGTCTGTGCCGACCCATATTGGAATGAATGTCATGCGGAAGCTGCGTGGCGCGGCGAATGCCAGCGGCGGAACCGGAACCGGAAATGCATCAGGTGGGGTCAGCGGCGCCGCCAGCGGCAGCGGGGGCAACGGTAATGCAGCCTCCAGCGCAAATGCCAACGGTCGCAGCAGCGAGGACGCCCTTCTCGATGCACGCATACAGATGAGCTTGGCGACGCTGAAGAAGCTCTTCAACGAATACACGCATCCCAAGGAGCCGCTCAGCGAAAGCGAACGGGATGGCAAACTCTACGAAATGCTGCCGCTTTTCTGCAAGGTACGACGTCAATATAATATTCAATAAATACTCAGTGTGTTTGATCCCATTCATCGTATCGCATCCACAGGTGTTCAGCAGCTGCGCAGCTAACGAGATGAGTGAAAAGTTTTGGGATGTTGTGGCCTTCTGCCAACAGGTCTCCCGCTTGATGGTCAGCGAGATTCGAAAGCGCGCTTCGAATCAGAGCACAGAGGCTGCCTCCATAGCGATTGTGAAGTTTCTGGAGGTGGAAACAACCGAAGACACCAGCAGCGGCTGGCTATTGCTGGCCACGCTGAATCTCTTGGCCAATGGCGATGCATCACTCATACAGGTAGTTTACCGGATGTGGGCTTTATTGGCCTAAAAACAATCCACAAACAGTTTACAGGTCGCTTTAGTTTTGTTCATACACATATTGTAAACGCACAGCACGTGAATCATACCTATGAAAGGAGATTGCACCAATAGCAACCTTCTAGGACTGGGCACCAGTTTGTAACTGTTGAAATTACTTCTTCCCACTACTTACCTTCTAACCCAGAGCAATGCGTTTTTAATACCCTATACATTTGAAAATGGGTAAAAATAGAATTAAAAACTTTGTGGGAATGTATGTAACAAGCTGAAGGAGGCATGGCAGACTTCTCATAGTATATATTTTCTTGATCAGGGTGACGAGCCGAGTCGATATAGCAATGAGCGCGTCGATCTTTTAAACTAATAAAGCTAGAGCGTATACCGTTTTTGGTGGTATAGCTAGGTGTATTTAATACGCATGTTTAGTTTATTTCAATTCTTGGATGGCACGCCTCCTTTGGGCACAAAATCAAAGTCCACAAACATAATATTAGACCGTGGCTATTCGGAATATTTAATTTCTTTTATTGTATTTAAATATCCGGAAAAGCGCTATGATATCGGTTAATAATATTAGGAGATATAAACAACCCAATATTGCATGCTTTGTCTCGTTTAATTTCGGCTTTCGCATGATATGTCCATCACCATCACCTCGTCGCTTTTCTTTGAAATGACAAATCAAACTTGTATTGGAACTTAAAAAATAATCATTGATAAACAAATGCTCAAGTTGAATTGTAACTGTTCCCTCGATTTTAGGTCATGACGGCGGCGGCTGTGCCCTCGACTCTGGTTAAGTGCTTGTACTTGTTCTTCGACTTGCCTCCAGTGAAGGACGATGAGGCGCCACTAGATGGGGCAACTGCCAGCGACTTTAATGCTCACGAGCGTCGCACGCTTTTGCAAAAAGTGTTTGTGCAGCTGTTGGTGAAACTGTGCTCGTATCCGTATCCAGCAGAGGAACTTGCGCGCATGGATGACCTGACGTTGCTCTTCTCCGCAATCACCTCGCCCTGCCCCGGGCAGAACATTGTGTGGCGCAAGAATGCAGCGGAAATACTAACTACAATCTCAAGGCACGGTCTAACCGATGCCGTTGTTACCTACATACATTGTAAGTAGACTGATTACCCTGCCTGATTACCTTAGGAATTAATTCACCTTCCTTGCGCTTTCTTGCAACGCTTAGCCAAGGGTTGCATGGCGCTGTGCGTGGATAATATGCAGCGTTTGACATTCGGAAATCCGTTGGAAATAGTCGAAATGTTTGTCACAGTGTTCTGCTTTCTGAAGGACTCTAGTCAAGTATCACAGATACTAATGGACGACTTTAGAGCCTCCCAGGGCTACGTATTTCTAAGCGATTTCCTGCTGAAGTAAGTAATATATAAACCCCGCCCGCTGATTTGCGATTTGTAACTAATCCATTTACAGATTTGACAATGCACGCACTCAGACGTTGGAAATTCAGGCAGCTATTCGAAATCTGGTTCTGATGATCTCATCCCTGTGCATGTGCGGGTTCTACGAACTACGCCCACCGGCTGCCCAATTCAATACTGCGTTCAAATTGCAAAATTTCCAATTGCCCCAGGCGGGTTCACGGGAGACTTGTGTGCGGAATGTGTATGCATTTCAAGTGCTCCAAACGGTGTTCCTCAAGTCGACAACACCGGCGCTGTGTTGCACCATACTGGATGCGATATCACGTGTGTATCATTCAGAGAATGCGAATTACTTTATACTGGAATCGGAGCACACACTGAGCACCTTTGCGGAACGCATTCACCAGAAGAGTCCACAGATTCAGGAAAAGTTCTATGATCTCCTGGAGTTCATTGTCTTTCAATTGAACTTTGTGCCGTGCAAGGAACTGATCAGCCTATCGCTGTTGCTGAAGCATAATCAGTCTACCCCCTGCAGCATTCTCTGCCTCAAGACGCTGCTTAACATTCTCAGACACAACAGCGTTTTCAAAGACGTCTATCGCGAGGTGGGAATACTTGAGATCTTTGTCAGCTGTCTAAGTCGCTATGTGGACCACGTGCGCCACATAACAGGAGGCGATGAATCTCTGTTGGTGCAGCCCTCTACACCGGGACAGGAGGATCTGCTCGATGCGCTCGGCAAGCATGTGCTGGAGGCGCTCACCATGCTGCTGGGTGGAGGAGCCAGCACCAATGCCCAGCTCTTTAGGGAATATGGTGGTGCCAAGTGCGTGCACGAACTGGTGAAGTTCAAGCACTGCAGACCCCAGTCATTGGGCATTGTACGAGAGCTGATTCTTTCCGCAGGAGGCGACGACGAGATGCTCTATATACTACTGCTGATGCACAGCATAAGTCCACTTCAGGTGGAGTTTAAGATCCAAATATTGAACATGTTGCTCGGTTGCCTCAAGGACTCGCATCGTACGCGAACAATCTTTCGCAAAGTCAATGGCTTTGTATACCTGACCAGCGTCTTCGTTTCGCTCGATGGCAGCATGGCTCAGGCTCAACCAGACATTGCTCAGCATGATCTCATTTTACTGCTTCAAATTGTCTGCCAGACACTGGCGACAGCCATGCGTTTCGAGCCAGCGAACGCCAAGTTGTTTCATCATGAAATCTGCACAAGTTCACTCTGCGATACGCTTCGCCTTCTGGGGTGTTTTGGTGGCGACACAATACTGCAGGACTCCACCGGCAGCTTTGAGTCCCAACAGACGCTGCTCAAGTACTATCATGACGCATTCACCGGCGATATCTTGAGCTTCAGGTGCGTGCGTTGTTAGTCTGCAGTTTACCGAAATATTTACACTTTATGTTTTGCAGCTTCTCGGAGGACATACCCTGTTCATTGTCCTACATCTGTGTGGTTTTCCGCCTGCTGTATAGCATCGCTTTGGACAACTTTGAGTCTCCGAATTTGAGCGGAGTGATTACGCCCTTTAGTGACCCAGCACATTCGCGTTCACCTAGCAAGGAGCTCGCGCCACCAGTGCATCCTAGTCAACTGAATCTCACTCAGCCCGCTCCAGAACCTCGGATAGTCCATCCTGGTGTGGTGCTGTGCATGCTGCAACTGCTGCCTGGCGTGCAGAACGATGAAGCACCGCTGCAGGCTGTGCAGCTGCAGGTATACCTTAGCGAGATAATCAAATCTTTGGTGCGAAGCGAGCGCAATCAGCAAATAATGTGCGATCATGGTCTGGCCGAGCAGCTGCTTAGGCTAACACGTCGCGCCTTGGCCGAGGAACTGCATCCGCTTCACGTGCCCATGCAGTATATATTGGAACGTCTAGCTGCTCAGGCGCTGCAGCCCACAGAGTTACGTCAATTTCTACGTCTTGGCGAGCCTTTGTCGTGTGCAGATATTGATCTGCAGCAGCCGTATCGGCAGGGTGGACCTGTGCCCTTGACTCGCATCAAGACACTCGTGTCGATGACAACGCCCAGAGACTTCCGTGCACATGGCTCCAGCACCTTGCCACCATTTGTGGAACTCGACATGTCGGCAGAAGGGTTTGGCTGCCTTTATTTGCCTTCGCTGGCGCCGCAGGCTACAGCCACTGCGGGAGGTACTATCGATGCAAATACCATTGGCGGTATTGGAGCTGGTGATAGAATATTTCCACCGCAAACTGGTCTGAGTTTTTCCACCTGGTTCTGTGTGGAAAAGTTCTCCGACCCTAAAACAGATCCCCATTGTGTACGTCTTCTCACGCTGGTGCGCACAATTCACAATCCTCGCGAGGAGAACCTAGCCTGCTTGTCCATACTCCTTTCGGCAAGGGATAAGGCTATTGTCGTTTCCACCCAGGAGACGCTAGTAACTCCTAGAAAGAGTAAATGAAAACGGAAATTATTGAGAAAACTTACTAATCTTCATATTTTATTAGGTATTGGCGATTGGGAACCAGAGGGCTCAGATGATGGCATTGCTCGCATTTGGTGTCCAGATCTTTTACACGAGGGCCAATGGCACAATCTGGTCGTCGTGCTTAATCGTGCGGTGCTGAAGAACTCCAGTCTTTCCCTCTATTTGGATGGTGTTCCCATGCATACTCAGAAGTTGCATTACATTACCCAGCATCCTGGTGTGAGTAGCACCAATGCTATGACCTCGGCCACGCAGATTTTTGGGTATATTGGCACTCCACCTATCTGGCGTCGCTACTCCCGTCTCTGCTGGAAACAGGGCGTTTGCCATTTGCTTGAGGATGTGCTCACCCAACAAACGGTGCAAACCATCCACCTACTGGGACCGCACTACATGGGCTCACTGCAAGCTCCACAGCTAGGCAAACAGGCGGAGCCACTGGCTCCTCTGGTGCCCGAAGATCGTGTGCTACTTGGGCTTAATGCAAAGGCAGTATCCAAGCTGACGTTGGTAAAAATTCGAAAGGTTTACAGTCGGGCTGATAACAAGAGCATTGCCAAGCAGCTCAACATGAATTCGCATGAGAATGCCACGCCCATCAAGTGAGTGTTCCTGAAGTTTATGAAGCTTATGTATTCACTTGCTAATGTTTCATCTTACAGAATTCTTCATAACTCCGCGGGTCACTTGGCTGGCGCTGGGCGTTCGTTGGGCGGTGTCGTTGTGGGGTACTTGGGCGTAAGAGTGTTTAGTCCGCATCCGGTGTCGGCAATGATTGACACTGTGGGTGGCTGCAACGTGCTGTTGGGTATTATTGCCATGGCACAGGACGTGGAATCGCTGTACGCCGGAGTCAAGGCATTGACGTGTGTTGTCAGAAGTAACCGAGCAGCGCAGGCGGAAATGGATCGCAAGAGATGTTATCAGACCTTGGGAATGTTTTTGAAAAAGAAGAAGCATCTGCTAAACTCGCACATACTGCACTTGACCTTCGGATTGGTGGGAACTGTGAACTGTGGCCATGATATGTCTGCAATACCCAATGTTACGGCATTCCAAGATCTCCTGTGCGACCTGGAGATCTGGCACAATGCACCTAATGGATTGTTGCGCTCACTGTTGGAGCATCTTCTGGAACTGGCCGTGGAGTCTAATGAGAAGAAACAGAATGTGAAGATAATGAGGGACCTGCAGCTGCTGGTGAAGCTGTTGCACATTATTACACACATTCAGGATCATTCTACGCGCGAGATACTTTTCAATTTGCTGGAGACCTTGCTGGGTGGACAGCCAAGGCACACGGATCTGCTGCTTTTTGGGCAGTACGTGGCCGCCAAACTGCCACGCCAGCAAGATACCCAGGCGGAGCGTGCAATTTTGTTGCCCAGCATGAAATCTCAGCCAGCCGAGGATCAGGATGGCATTGCCCAAAACATATATTTGCGCAATCGTTGCTTGTCCCTGTTGCACGGATTACTCTTCACGCCCCGCAACACGGTCAACTATGTCATCTGTGATGATATATCCAAGACGCTGGGCATGGACTGGCTGTTGCTCTTCATGCAACCGCACGTCCACTTCACCACGGTCATTATAGCTGTCCGGATTCTGGTTGTTGTGTCCGCCAATGAAAGCTTTCTAGTGCGTTTCCGCGATGCCACCCACAATGGGGGCTATTTGCGGTTCACTGAGATGGTTTCCCAGCGTAAGATGATGGGCTTGGGTGCCCAGCAGTTGAATCAGAGGCCGAGCAATGGCACTGGCACTGTGATTGTGGCCACACCCCAGAATACCATACAGCATTTGCCCACACAAATAGCCGGAGAAGTGAGAACCACTGCATTAAATATTCCAGGTTGGTTAAAAATATTGGGGCATGATACAAACCTTCATTCCACATTTAATTTACACAGGTTTCCAGATGCTCGAGTGGCTTATGCAGCATCACTTGGACGTACCGGAGTTGTATTTCCTGATAACCGCTTTGATAATGGGCCAGCCGGTCAGGGTGCTGGCAACAGAGCACACCAAGTTCGATTTGGATCGTGTATGGTCATTCCTCTGGGGAGCTCCTGTCTCAGCAAATACACAGTTGCCAAAGCTGAATGTCTGTCCCGAGGGAGTTTGTGTGCTGCTGGCCATGGTCCGGGCAATTGTACATGGCGGAGAATGTGCAAGTTGGTTGCATTCCCATCCCGAAACAATTATACAGCTGCTGTTCAGCCTCTATCAGAATCTAAACGACTTTACGCCCGTCATGATGGCCGGAGATGTGGTGACATCACTTGTGGCAGTGCTCTTTCCCCCGGTGTTACGCTCTGGCGACTCAGAGCCAAATAGTGGCACCTCCACACCCACCGACGCTAGCAGTAGCTTTGTGATGCCAGCTCCGGAAACATTGCATATGGCTATGGCCAATCAACCGAAGCTAACCCCGCATCCTGTGAGAAAATGCATCATTGATTTCCTCCGCGTGATTGTGGTGGATTCCTTGGGGCTGAACATGCATGGTAAGAGCACCCCAGTCATAGATCTGGTACTCGATGCGGCACCGGAGACAGCAGAGCTGCCTCTGCAGGTTCAGTATCAGACCCAAATCATCATCGCCCTCATGGATCATCTCCTGGCTGCGGATGTGTTAGTGGGCGAACAGGCAGCACTACCTTTGGTGCCACTGCTGCAAAGCCATACGCAGCACATTGCTCCTAATGTATTCTACCTGACGGCACGGATTGTGGACAAGTTGTGGCAGGGCTGCCTCATTCGAAATCCCCATGATATATTTGACTTTGTCATCAAGCTGATTGGACAGGCCAAACGCAGATCTTCCTCGTTGTCTCTGGAGCAACTGCATCATTCGCTGAACCGCAGTATTCTCTTTTTGCTCTCTCGTCCCACCGATGAATCCATTGCCGAGCAGATGAGTGTGTTGGAGGCGCTGCACAAGATCATTCAGCATCGCCTGCTTATTTTCGGCGCTGGTAATCATGAGCTAGAGTTTATAGGTTGCCTGACATATTGCCTGCTGCAACTGACCGCAGACATGAAGATCATTCTGGAACCAGCAACCAGTCGCAATACCACCTGGCATGTAAACCCCCAAACAGAGACCACCGAACCCAAGGATGAGGATCTTAATCAATTGCAGGTAAGCCAAAGGGAAATGAAGACAAGAATTGTGACTAACGCATGTTCCCATAGGGTCGCAATCTAATCGTGGGCGCCGCCTTTCGTGTTTGGGAAGAACTTTACGTCTGCAAAAAACCCGCCATTGAGGAAGTATTTAAAATATCCTTAACCCCTCCTCCCGCAAACTCAAAAGCGCCGGACTTGCCGACGACCAGAGAGCAGGTTATGGATCTGGCTTCCAAGTTGTGGTTCAACTATGTGGATGCAGAACGCAAAGCGTCTTATCGCGTCCCCTGGGAATTGCACAATCAGATTCAATCGAAAATCCAGAAGGTGACGGGTGGCCTTACGCGTCTCGCCAGCCGGACTAAGGTAAAGAAGGATGAGTTGGTGCGAACCAAATCGAATATGAGTCGGGAATCTGCCTATGAATGTTCTGGCATACATGTTCAGTTAATTAAGGATCTGCTGGAACTGCGCAGCAAGCAATACCAACAGATGCTGCAGCATACACAGCGCTACGTGTACCAGGATTGGGTGCAGTCGGAAACTGAATTAACTCGAGAACGTGGACTATGGGGTCCGTCAGCCAGTTGCACACTGGACAAGTGGATATTAGACACCACCGAAGGACCTCATCGCATGAGAAAGAAGACCATGCGCAATGATCTCTTTTATTTACACTATCCATATCGACCGGAACTGGAGCTGGCGGACAATAGACAACTCAAATACAAAGTGGCTTCCAGTTTAGACAGCAAGCTTCACTTTCAACATGGACAACAACAGCCCCGCATTTTGGCCGAGACTGAGCAGCATGCCATACAACAGCAATCCTCGCTAGAGGCAACATCAACACATGCTCATCGGCTGGAAGTCAGCAGCTCTACATCAACACCCCCACCGCCCGTTTCCCCTAAGCTCCAGTCCCACGGCACGTCTCCATATCCTCAGGAGTCACTGGATGGTAATGCCCCTGAGGATGATGAAGAGGAGGAGGACACTTCCATGACCAGCGACAACGAGACATTTTTACGCTTGCTCGAGGAACAAGAGAAGATAAGCTTCATGTTTCGCTGTGCCCGTGTGCAAGGACTCGACACCTTTGAAGGCCTTCTGCTGTTTGGAAAGGAACATTGTTATCTTGTTGATGGTTTCACGCTTCTGAAAAACAGGGAGATAAGGGACATAGATACACTGCCTCCTGGTGCTTATGAGCCTATTATACCCAATTCGGGCGGTCAGTCATCATCCTCCAGTTCACGTGCTGTTAGCCACAAACTGAGGCAGTGCTCAAAGTTTGCCTACGAGGAAATACGCGAGGTGCACAAAAGGCGCTACCTTCTGCAACCCATTGCACTAGAAGTATTCTCGGAGGATGGACGCAATTATTTGCTGAGTTTTCCGCGCAAGGTTCGCAACAAGGTGAATCAACGTTTCTTGGCATTGGCCACCGCCCTGAATGACAATGCCCAGCAGTCGGTGGCCGGACAGAAGCGTACAGCCAGCGTCGAGCAAACATCAGGTCTCTTTAGTGGTCTTATTGGGGAGACGTCAGTGACCCAGCGGTGGGTGCGAGGAGAGATCTCAAACTTCCAGTACCTGATGCATTTAAATACACTAGCGGGACGCAGCTACAACGATCTCATGCAGTATCCAGTGTTTCCGTGGATTCTGGCTGACTATGATTCGGAGGAACTAGACTTTACCAATCCCAAGACCTTTCGTGACTTCTCCCGTCCCATGGGCGCCCAGGCGGAGGAGCGTCTGGAACAATTCCAGAAGCGTTTCAAAGAATGGGATGATCCACATGGCGAAACACCGCCCTATCACTATGGAACCCATTACAGCTCAGCCATGATAGTGTGCTCGTATCTGGTCCGATTGGAACCTTTCTCGCAGCCCTTTCTTAAACTGCAGGGTGGTCACTTTGATCTTGCTGATCGAATGTTCCATAGCATCAAGGAGGCATGGCTATCAGCCTCCAAGCTAAACATGGCCGATGTCAAGGAACTCATTCCAGAATTCTTTTACTTGCCAGAGTTTCTCAGTAACTTCAATAACTTCGATCTAGGCACCAAGCAAAACGGCGAGACCTTAAACCATGTCATGCTGCCACCTTGGGCGAAACAGGATCCCAGAGAGTTCATAAGGCTCCATCGAAGTGCCCTCGAGTGCGATCATGTCAGCCAGCATTTGCATTTGGTATGTTAACTTGACCCTATAATCTTCTCTCCCATGTTTCCATGTCGATAACATTTCCAATTTTTTGGCAGTGGATCGACCTGATCTTTGGGTGCAAACAGCAGGGACCTGCTGCCGTGGATGCTGTCAATGTGTTTCATCATCTTTTTTACGAGGGCAATGTAGATATTTACAAGTAGGTTTCCAATATATTAGTCTCGAATCCGCATGAGATATTGAATTGAATTCCTTTCAGCATTGACGATCCGCTAAAAAAAAATGCGACAATCGGATTTATAAATAACTTTGGTCAGATACCAAAGCAGCTGTTTAGAAAAGCCCATCCGGCAAAGAAGATGGCCAACTCACGTCACTCGGCCCTAATCGACCCCACGGCCTTAATCCAAGGCAATAGCACTGTGCTGCAGACAGATCGTCTGTTCTTCCACAATCTCGACAATTTGAAGCCCAGTCTGCAGCCCATTAAGGAGCTAAAAGGACCCGTGGGTCAGATTTTACAGCCCGATAAGGTTGTGTTTGCGGTGGAGCAAAACAAGGTCATGATGCCGCCATCATATGCAAAATATATTGCTTGGGGATTTGCTGACCACTCCCTACGAGTAGGTCTTTACGACACAGATCGAGCTTCGTTTGTATCTGAGGCGGCGGCCCATAACTCTGGCGAAATTCTCACTTGTGCGTGTCCCAATGGCAAAATGATCGTTACAGCCGGCACCAGTTCGGTTGTGACCATCTGGAAATTTGACTCCAACCGCAAGAGTCTTAGTGTGCGGCATTCGCTGCATGGACACACGGATGCAGTGACATGCCTGGCGGCTAGCGCCGCCTACAATGTGATTGTCTCCGGGTCCCGGGATGGCACTGCAATTGTCTGGGACATGTCTCGATTTACGTTTGTTCGGCAACTGCGGGGACATGTGGGCGTGGTGGCTGCTGTTGCCATCAATGACCTCACTGGAGAGATTGCCACCTGCTCAGCCACCTGGCTGCATGTTTGGTCTATCAACGGAGATGCTCTGGCGATGGTGAACACCAGCATGGGCAGCACCGATCGCATGCAGCAGATACTGTGCGTTGCTTTCTCCCAGATCCGTGAATGGGATCAGCAAAATGTGGTTATGACTGGCTCTACGGATGGCGTTGTACGGGTAAGCAGAGACCATTGCTAGTTGTCCGATATTCTCATAAATAATGAATTACGAATGGATATAGATGTGGTCTTTGGAGTATACCCAAGTGCCCATTGATCGGAAACTAAAGCGGGGAGTGGAAGTCAACTCGGAAGACAAGCCAGAGGCAAGTGCTGTAGACGACGCTGAAGATAGGGACAGAAAAATGAGTATTTTCAAGCAAATCAAAAGCCTTTCAGAGCCGGATACGGAACCTGGTTAGTAATTACGTATTAGACCAAGCAATTATTTAAAGTTCGTGTTCCTACAGAAATTTTGAAATCGGCCTCAGAAAGCAGCATTTCAGAAGCCTCACAGCATAGCATTGAGTCTAGCAAATCCGTTGAAGATTCCACCAAGGCAGAACCCAGGAAGGGCTCTATAACGGGCGCCAAATCCCTACATGAAATGAAATCGGCTACAGTCGAGGCGCCGGGCAGCAGTTCAGATCAAAAGGCAACTGAAGGTAAGAAGACAAAGCAAGCGACTAATATATTAAATATGTAAGTACTTAATTAATTTATTTTTTTTGTATAGAGGAGCACAGCATTCGACCTAGTAAATCAGATACTAGCCTGACGGATGGTTTCGTTTTATTAGACAATGACCGATATCGAGGAGAACAGGCACTTAGAAAAGGTTCTTTCAAATTTTATTAAATTTACGACAAACACTTATTTACCCACCCTTTTTGGTTTGAACAGGTTTTAAATGGCAGCGTCAGTTAATGTTTAGATCGAAGCTTACCATGCATACGGCCTATGATCGCAAGGATAATGCCGAACCAGCCAGCATAACTGCACTGACAGTATCTAAAGATCATAAAATACTATATGTTGGTGCGTAAACAACCCTGTTAGATATTAAGACAACTTCGAAATGAAAAATTACATTGCAAATTTACAGGCGATGCACGTGGCAGAATTTTCTCTTGGAGCGTTACAGAGCAGCCTGGACGAGGCGTGGCAGATCACTGGTTAAAAGACGAAGGCGCTGATCAGTGTGTCAAGTGCCATGTGAAGTAAGCTCCCGATTATCTCAATTCATATTGAATTCAACATTATTAATTTATTTGGTAGATTTACCCTTTATGAGCGGAAGCATCACTGCCGTAACTGTGGACAGGTATTCTGCAACAAATGCAGTCGCTTTGAATCGGAGATATCACGTCTTCGTATACTGAAGCCTGTGCGAGTGTGCCAGGCTTGTTATAGCCAGCTTCGCTCGAATTCCCTGGACACGAATTAAGAGGCATTAAATTCTGTACCAACGTTTGGAAAAACGAACAAGTTGAAGTTTCGCAGAATTTCCCCGAAACTATTGAAACTGTTAAAAGACGTTTGAGAGCATTAATTTATACACTGCACTTCTACTATTATTTATTTACTAATTTATTACTGTAATTTTACATTTATTTATTGTAATGTTTTAACAAAAACAAAAAACACTGTGTTGGGCTAAGAACCAATTAAGGCTGTTATTCTATTATTTTATATACATGTTTTTATTATTTAACTAAACCAATTGCAATATAATTCTAAAATTAAAATACCAACTGCACTTTAAACCAATGAAATTCGCCGCAATCATTGAATGTCTGTAGATCGTAATTATTATAAATACACATCCTACATGGAGTATATTGTATTTTTTTGTATGTTTTGCGGAAGTATTAAAACTGCTTTGCAATGTGACTAGCGCACAACAAACATACTGTTATTTTCAGCTAGAGAAACGATACCGAATAGTATGTGTGTGTAGAACATAAATAAGTAAAATTGTAGAATTACCCAAATCCAAATAAATATTGTAGTCTCCGAAATAATCAAGAGCAAACAAGCACCGCCAGTTATATCAATTACAAGTGCAAACGATAACCTTAGAGAAATGAACAAATCAGTTTGAAGACAGGCTTCAAATGAGGAAAGACAAGCAGACAGTAAGACAGAAAGACAGAAACATATGAATTAATTAGCACACAACAACACACAAACCTCACAATACGTTTAAACATAAACAAAGTAGGACGATAATCTTGATAGAGATACTTTACTTCCAAATAGAAGAAAAACGAAGCTAATTAAATTAAAAGCAATGATAAATGTTGACTTATTGAATGGATCTGAAATTGCAAATAAAATAAAATGATTATATTTCAATTAAAGTTGTAATACTAAAAATGTGCTTTAATGTTTGCTATTTGATTATATACTATTTGTTGGTTAATTTTCGTGATCAATTTGTGTTAAATGACAAACAGAACACAATTTTGTAAATATGAAAGACAAATAAACGAAGCAAACAATAATGAGACATTTATGTAGATGCAAATTTCAATTAGCTAAATAAAATGTGCGTAGTGGTAAATGAGAATAAATATAATCGGTATTTTGTAGAACATCTACTTGTTGCATTGATAATAATTTACAAAATATAATTATTATATAAATGTGACAGTATACAGTATATACAACAACCTTACAAACACATCTACGACCTTGTATGTAGTAGATTGTCATTTCACCATATACATATACAATGTAATCCCCAGAACACATTTAAAAGACTTTCAAGTATAACAGTACACCAGTGAGATCGTAATCACGGCCACATCTGAATGCAAAAACATTTCTCTAACTACCCAAAACAAAGACTTTAAACATTAAATTCTAACATTTTAATAAAAGACAAAGTTTATGGAGAATCACAAATTCCCTAGCCAATTAAGTCGAAAAGAAAACACCAGATCTAAAATGAAATATGTCAACCCAAGATAAACTACTTATATGAATTAAATACATATATAAAGCGAATTATATATACATATATATATATATATATATATTTATTGTTAGTTTGTGCAATAAGAATATATGCAGATAAAACCCAAATACAATTTAATATAATGGACAATGTTAACAAACATTTCTTGTGATTTTTATTACGTCTCTAACTACTTCAGTATACAAGTAATACTTACATCCATGAGAAAATTAGAAAGACAAACCGTCAAGTCACTGCATCTATCAAAAAGCTAATCTCGGTGATATGTTATGAGCAAGTTAGTACATTCACATATATAGTCAAATGTATGTATATGTATAAACCAGAATGGGCGGAGCAGATCAGTCGGACGGGCCCGACTGTCTTATACCCTGTGCCAGAGCTCGCGCTGCGCGCTCGCAAATACAGTAAAAAATGTATTTAAATATTTTACATATAATTTAATTTATTTTTATTTTGTGTTTGTTAAAATAGTTAAATATAATAGAAGAGACTTTATTTTCCAAATAAGAACATTCTATGTTCAATATTACGCTTTTTCTATTTAACTTTGTATGTTCAAACATACACACAATTCAAGCGCCAAGCAACATGCTTGATATTGCCATCCCTCTCGCACGCTATTCCCACACTTATAGCGTCTGCGCTTGAGTGCGACGCATACAATATTAGGAAGCTTATATCTCCTTTGTATATAAACAGATTTCAATGCGCTTTTCAGGATAGTTAAATATAATATAAGAGCATTTATTTAATAATAACAACATTCTATGATTAATAATACGCTTGTTTTTGAACTTTTAAGTTCAACTATTGTGAAGCTTATATCTCCTGTGTTTCTCAAACGATTTCAATGCGCTTTTCAGGATAGTTAAATATAATAGTAAAGATTATATGTTCCAACATTCTATGTTTAATATTACGCTTGTTATTTAACTTTTTATGTTAAAAAACACCAGATTGTGTGAGTTTTATTTATTTTTGGATGTGAATGGAGCGTGGCATCAACGATTTGAAATAAACTTGATCTGCGTATTAAATACACCTACCTATAGCAACCAAAACAGCTGCTTTAGCATTTGTAGTTTAGGAAATCTCAGCGTTCATACAGACAGACAGACAGGGCTAAATCGACTCAGCTCGACTCCCTGATCAAGAATATATGTAGTTTGTGGGGTCTGCCACGCCTCCTTCTGCCTGTTACATACATTCGCACAAAGTTATTAACCCTGTTTTTCCCATTTTTCAAATGGGCACAGGGTATAAAAATTGGACGGGGCAGATCAGTCGGACGGGCCCGACTGTAAAACACCCTGTACCCTATATTGAAAACATAATTCTATAAAAATGTCACACGAAGCTTAGCAGCCATTCTTGTGCTTCATTTTTATATGTGCCAGCTTTAAATATTTCGTTATATATCTCCTGTGTTTATTAACCGATTTCAATGAGATTTTCACGATAGGTCAATATTATAGAAGAGAGTATATGTTCCGAATAACAACCTATGTTATGTTAAATATTAAGCTTGTTATTCGGTTTTTATCGGTTAGGGCGTAAAAGGGGTGTGACATCCAATATAAGAAATAAACTTCATCTGCGTATTATATAGACCTACCAACTTCTGAAGAGAAAATTTATGTAAATAGCTTAGTGTTGTCTCTAAAATTGGCGAATGTATTTTATTTCATTCATTATAGGCGGTGGAGGCATGGTATCCAACATTTGAAATAAACTTGATCTGCATACGACTCACAGTGGCTCATTTGCCGAATCTATGTTGCCAAAATTAATAACTTTTGAACTAGTTAATGGATTTGCATGAAACAAACGGCGTTTATTAGATAATTGTCCAAATTTATATAATAATCAAGGTTTTTAGCGCTGCGACTTCTAGAAGCTGCGCCAAAGTTAGATTTTGTTGTAAATTTCAAAATTTTCCCCGCTAAAAAAAAAGCTAGATTTGTTGTGGTTGAAAACAGACATAAAATAAAACAGTTTATTTAAAATAATTAATAGATTTCATTTTTTTGATTTATTTAAAGGCCATTTGCGTTAAAATTTATGTTCTTAACATTTTTTTATTATTTAAAATTTTATTTTGAAAATTGGTCTAAAGTACAAAAAATGTACAAAATTAATTTTCCATTATACACTCAATAATATTATAATAATTGTCTAATAAGGTTAACATATCTAAGGAATATCTACTTTCTAAGTCATCCTGAGATCTTACATAGTACCTCAGAGATGTAATAACCGGATCTGAAGAGGCGGCCAACATGTTGAAGAGATCCTCGTTTTGTCATGGTCGTGAAGCCTTGCGTGTGTTGGTGTTCCTGTATTTCCTGTAATCCTTATTTCGTGATTCTTGTGCTTCTTTTGACATCTCACCAATGGGAAGACATTGGTATTCAATTAACATTTGTCCGTGAGCAAGAATTTTATGGAGCGTGGGGGTGAGCTTCTTCTCAGGACACTTTTCCTGAAGCAGCTGTGCAGTCCTTGAGGCATATGCACCATACTTCGCTCCGTTTACCTTTTCCCTGCAGTTTAAAACATTTAATATGGTCCCCAATCTTTTTATTATTTCCGTGTCCACTCCAGTGATTTTCCCGGTAAGTTCACTTTTGGCAAAAAATTTCCTTGACATATTCCCATTATTCGTGTTTCCGTATTCATATTTAGGGCAGTCGACTCTCAGTCCAAGCTTCTTCAAAAATTCATTTTGAATAATTGTTTTCCTAATTTTAATCATTGTCTTTGGCTGCGTGTTTTCTACGAACGATTCTCCATTTCGTGGTAGGGTGTAGGACAGCTTGAGAACGAATTCCATGCATCTAATCCTAGCGTGCAGTGGAGAAATTCCATATTCCAGGTTCTGGTCCTCGCAAAATGAGTCGTCCAAATTCTGGAAATCCTTTTGGTTCCTCTTGCAAATGGCGCATTGTAAAGTCGATTTCGTGTTCGTCAGTTCGTTGAGAACTTTTCCATTCAACATTGTAAGCATAAGTTCGTGGCGGACAGTAAGAACTTTTTCTCCATATTTTACTATTGATGGCATTAACTCCCAATTTGATTTTTTATATTGGCTACCGTGTCCCTTATTACTGTCGAGGTATCCTTGGCATATTCGAATAAAATGGGACTACAATATTGCACAGAAGAAGGCCGGGGGTTTCTCCAATAATCAAAATTATCACCTCTCAATCTAAGGGGAACAAGTGATGCCATAAACATATTACCATCGCTTATTGAAGTGTCCGAGGAAATTGTTTGTTTATAGACACTTTGACCCGATGAGCCATCACATCCCCATTTGGTTATCAATGTTAGGGTGTTGGGAAACCCACTAGCCTCATTCTCTGGCATACTTTCTACAAGTCGTTTTGCAGTATGATCCAGAAGGTCCTGAAGTTCAACCCTTGCTGATGTTTCCGTAATATGCACAGAGTGTGGCACTGCCTCCATCTTAGTTTCCGTAATCTTGTGATATCCTGGAAGAATATTGGCACCATGTTGTTTCAGAGAGGCCCGCAAATGAAATATTTTTCCTTTGATAATCGTAGGTTCATGAACAATGCCAATGCTTGATCGCCTTTGTAATGTGTCAGTTCCGGGTTCGCTGGAGGGGCAATACTATCCTTCATCCTCTTGAATTGTTGTGGGGTCGCAACACAAACGGCTCTTATTTAGTCCGCCTTCATCCGCTCATTCCTTTTCCAATATTGCGATGCAAGTGCTTCCAATAAATCGGGTGTCTCAATATTTTCCATAGTTTCGCTAATCTTTCTTTTACTTTTCCTATCCGCACATGCATCTACGGGTACCATTGGTCTTCCTACAGAGCGCCCATTTGAAGTAGAAGGTTCATCGTCTGGTATGTCATTGTGTATGGGAGTTTCCTCGGTTAGCCAATTTCTGAATTTCCCACCAAATGTTTTGTTGCTGTGGTGTGACTTCGCCCATTTCAATTTAAGTTTGTTATGCATCTATATTTAAATATAATTATATAAAACTGTCATACAAAACGTAGCAGCAATTCTTCGTCTTCTTACTTTGTTATGTGTGCCAGCTTTAACGACCGCGCTGCTAGAGGGCGAGCGAGTTGCTGCCTGCAATATTGTTTCGCTAATAACTCCTGTGTTTATCAACTGATTTCAATGCGCTTTTAAGGATAGTTAAATATAATAAAAGAGAGTATATGTTCCAAATAACAATATTCTATGTTCAATATTACGCTTGTTATTCGGTTTTTATCGATTAAGGCATAAAGAGGACGTATTAGCCAAAATTTGAACAAAGCCTCATGTGCGTATGACACAGACCTACAAGCTACTGAAGACAGAATTTATGTAAAAACCTCAATGTCTCATAGATTGACGAATGTATTTTATTTCATTCATTGTAGGCGACAGGGGCGTGGCACACAAGATTTGAAATAAACTGATCTGCGTATGATACACACCTTTCAAAAATGACCAACCCAGCCTCTCTAGCATTTATAGTTCAGGAAATCTCGGCGTTCATCCAGACGGACAGACAGGGTAAATTGACCAAGCTCGTCGTCCTTATCTTTGTGTTGGAATATATTTGCTTTGTGTATAAAAATTGTGTTTATAATATATGGTACAGGGTACTTTACAGTCGGGCACGTACGACTGATCTGCGCCGCCTATTCTGGTTTAGCTTGCAAACCGTTTTGCGGAGTGTAAAGCATATTGGTGCCGATCACTGATGTATGTATGTATGAATGTACTTAGTAGATCCTTGACAACGAGTTGAGTTGGTTTAGCCAAGTCCGTCTGTCTGAGCGACTGTCTGCTTGGACAAACAGTACATCTCCGGAAACTATAAGAGGTAGGGCATTGCTGTTGCGTTTTCTATAATAGTTCATGTATACTTTTAAATTCTATTATTTTAATTTAGTCATTGCTATATCACCCGATCCCATCCCCTAGTCGTTGTCAATGTCTAGGCCAGCAGTATTTAATTAAATATTATTTATTTTATGTTTATTATTATTTAATAATTAATTTTTAATAATAAATTGACCATTTAGTTAACCATTGTTAAATTTTAATTGAACTAATTTCAAAACATTTGCGACATAGCCCCAACTGTGGCTGTCTAAGATTGCAAGGGCAAGCACCCTAAATACATCGACTCAGCACATCGTGCTGCTTAAGTACATATGTACGTATACATATGTATGTGTACTTTTTTTTGGCCCTGCCAATCTTCCTTCTGCCTGATAAATACGTTTACAAAAAGTTATTACCCTGTAAACATAACAAGCACTTATCATTGTTTTAAAAAACTTCGGTCGCTGGTCAGCCGTCCTCATAGCACTCAATATAAAATAAATTTACAAATAACAAACTAATGGGACAAACAAAATAAATTAATTCAATTAAGTCCCAATAATAATAACAATAGAAACATATAATTCTTTTGTTTATTTTCAGTTTGGTAAAATCGTTTATAACTCAATCGGTACGTCAGCAAAGAGAATCACAAAGTCGGCTAGCAGAATGCTAAGTACTAATAATGCTTTAACATGAGGTGCACAATTCACAGAAGTTTTTGTCTCGTCTGTTTAGCTAAATTGTTGTATGTAAAGGAAAGTGCAAAGGATTTTTAAACAAGATTAAAATTTGAAACAACAACCACAACAAGAAGGATGTTTTGCAGAGCTATGTGGTTGATCTGATCGAAAGCAATAAACTCAATGAGCTGTCGACTATGGTGGTAAGTTGGTGGGTATTTGGCAAAATCGTCGGTTCCGAAAGGTTTTCGAATTCAGTTCGAACTGAGTTGATGCGCATGCGCCGTGCAGTCACCGAAAGTGGTGACTTTTTTGGTGGGCGTGGCTAAATGTTGAACGCATACGAATGCAAATTGTGAAGGGGCAGTGCGAGAGGGTGCGGAGTGACGAAAAGCCCTGTAGTTTTTGTGCATAGAAAAAATGCGACTTCTTGATGCCGCAAATTTGGCAGCTGTATGTGTGCAATTGTGTGTATGTGTGAGTGAATACAGACACAGACGGAGGGCGCAGAGCGTTCTATAGTGTGTGTGTGTGTGTGTGTGTGTGTGCGTGAGGTGTGAGTTATGCTGCAGATGACTTTAGATTCTGACTGGTTAATATAACCGCAGGATAAGGTGCGAAAGCAACGGCCATTTCGCATTGGGCTGGTCCACAGTTGGGTTAGGTTCGCTCTATGTAATCTTGATCTGGCATATTGACTGTGTAATATATATGTAGTTCCCCAGCCTCTACACATTCCGCTTACAAGACTCCACCCCCGAGATATCTTCATGAATTTTGGTGCTTTCATATTTGTATACATATGTACATATAAGACGTCCGCTAAGTCGTCATCGTCTGTTGTCCATGCCCAGCTCTAGCTTGGGTGGGAGTGTATGTGTGTATGTGTGTGTGTGTGCAACCAATACACAATGTCGCAAAAGTCATTTCAATTTAGATGAGAGTCAGTAAATCAACCCCTATCAACATACCAACAACAACCAGCCAGTCAACCAGTGCCAGACGAGGAAAACGCCATTGCGAAAATTCGACACGCATACACGTGCATATATAGTAATCGGCCCACAGACACAAACAGACAATGGCACATACGATACAACTTCACGCACATACATATATATACATCCATACATACACACACACATACATATAACCTGCATATGACATATTCCTACTATTCCTAACAGGCTGCGCTAGCTTGACTTTTATATGTGCTTTACGACTTTAGCGAATTTTGCGATTTCATTCAACATATCGCTCCTTTACCAGAAGAGTGTCGTAACTCAAAAAACACGATTTTTGAGTTAATGATGCAGTAATGTTCGTTGGATATTAATCTATCTTGTGCCAAAATTTCATTATCCTATCTTCAATACACACAGCGTGAGAAGAGAAAATGTCGCTCCACCTTGCTTGAAAACTTTAAACGCTTTTATCTCGAAACGCATTTTTTTGAGCGATATGTATATTCAGATAAAAATAACCTTGGTTGGTCACTGAATTTCAATAAATAATTATAACTTCTACTGAAAGAAGGATAGAAATAAATCTCATAAAATTGGATTTATGCAATTCATTAATATTACATAATATGGTTTTTATAAATTGCTATTTCAAAAAATTACAAGCATTTATTTTAGCATGTCTTATCAATGCATACATATGAATGATACTTTAATTTTATACTGATAACAAAATATATTTTACATTATTTTTAACATTATTTGCAGTGTCAATTCTATGCCTCTAAGACTTCTCAGAGATTACACTTAGTTTTGTTGAAGTTTGTATCGTCTATGTAAATCCATTCCGCGATATATCTATTTTTCCGCTCGATGTGCGGTGCGGTCCGTTTATAGTTCCAAGTAAAAATATGTTAAATATAGAATTAATTTCAATTGCTCAAATTAGTTAAGGTAAAGAATTTTACATATTTATAAAATTCGTCATTCATCAATTATAGGATAACTTTTAAAAACATGTTTGTTTTTAAGATGTATTGTTTTTGAATCAAACTCCAAGTGAATTTTCAGAGCGAGTTCAACTCAGCTTTATTTAAATAGTTCGGAATTCTGTTTCGGAAAAATATACAAATTACACTTGTTATTTTTATATGTCTCATTTTATTTATTTATATTGATTTGTAGCATAGTCTATAAATAATATAAGAGACATTAAATAAATATAGTATACATTTCATTCGGTGGCTGCTAAACCCTTTCACCTCTATTAGTTTGCCGCATTTACCCCGAAATTGTAGCGCAGCTCCGTTACTGAGATCCTGACTTTAGAACTAATAATCCGACAGCCTACAAGCACAGTACGAAACAAAAAAAAAAAATAGACACATACACACGCAGAAACACACATACATACGCAAACAGATACACGTTGA
Organism: Hypselothyrea guttata; assembly: GCA_035045125.1. Taxonomy (NCBI): domain Eukaryota; kingdom Metazoa; phylum Arthropoda; class Insecta; order Diptera; family Drosophilidae; genus Hypselothyrea; species Hypselothyrea guttata. The sequence goes on from JAWNNJ010001938.1 coordinate 74,682, forward strand.
AACGAAGAGAGACATGGAGGGAGAGGACCAAGTCCGTAGAGCATCTGCACTCACGACATCTCTGCGCTGAGACATAAAGAGAGTACAGAGAAAGAGAGAGAGAAAGAGCGAGAGAGAAGCATAGAGCTAGAGGAAGAGTGAGCGGATAACGGTAAACGGCAAGAGCAGGACAACCGATGCCAACTGACGACGAAGACGATAAGGACTTCGTTCTGTCGCTAGCTTTTCATCATTCTTGACATTTTGTGGTGAATTGTCGAAAGCCACAGGATATGCCGCACTGTGTCTGTGAGAGTGTACTCGTACGTATGTATGTCGCTATGTCGCATGGTGCAGAGAGCGCAGAATAAAAAAAAATGGTGGACGGCAGGAAGTCTCCTCATTTGCTGTAATCGCATCAGGCAGGCATGGCATAGCCAAAAAAAGGGCGTTTTCCGGTTGGCTGCCCGCCAGTCCTGCTCTGGCTCTGGCTCTGGCCCTGGCTTTGGTTCTGGCACTGGTTCTTCCCCTTACTCTTACTCTGTGTTCGCCCTTGCGCTCCCCCTCAGTGTGTCGTGTCCCACTCGCAGGGGATGAAATGTAACATTTTGTAGCTTTTCGTAAATTTTCGACTTTTTCGTCGACGTTTTGGTTTTTCGCTGCTGCCGCCACCATCGCCGTCGTTCGGTGCACGCTTCAGCATTTCCATTTTCCTCATTCGCCTTCACATTTTTTCTCACTGTATATTTCAATTTCCCGGCTCTGCCGGGTTTGTGGCTTTGTGTCGCGTTCAAAATGCTGAGGATGGGTTGGCTGTCTTTGGCTTTGCTCTGCGTTCTGTCAAATTGACTGCAAAAAAGGACCTCTCCTTTGGCCAGCTTCACTTTCGTAATTGGCGGTCTCTGCTCAGCTCCTGCGCTGCTACTGACTCTGGCTTTTGCTCTGTAGCTGTAGCTATAGCTCTGTCTCTGCTTCTGCTTCTGTCGCTGGGACATTCATAGTTGGTCCGTCAGCCAAAACGATCCGTGTACGCTTTGCCGTCGTCGTTCTCATTTCCGTCGTCTTCTTGCGTCGGTAAATGTAACCAAAAGCTAGAGACTCGTGCGGTTTGTGATTCTCTAAAGTGTGAATTGTTCAAATCAAAAAAAATATTCTTACGTCGCTTGGCTGCTTTCAGCTTCTCATCGTGGTTTAACATAAACTCAAGCGCGCTGGATACTTTAGGGTTTAAATATTTCCATCAGCGGAAAATGGGGACAGGTAACAATTTGACATTGAATAAAGTCGAATAACAACATAACGCGAGTTAACATTTTTGAGATTTTTAATCGAGATCCCGGCGGAACTACAAAATTAATAATATAGTAATAGAATTATACTACTTAAAATATGTTCTTGTAATTAGACCCTGCTACTTTACAAGTTAAGTGTATTTGGCAAATTTGAGTGAAACAACGCATTAGATTCCACTAGGTACATGAACTACCAAATTTTGTAAAGTATTATTTTTTTAAAGCTTGGATATGTTCTTAATGATTTTGCACACACATATCTCCTTTATAATTAAAAAAAAACAAATGGAAAAAGTAGTGGTAAATAATTATGACTTCATAATTACGACAATGGTTCAGATTAATCAGGTTTTTACCCAGGTTTATACCCTGTACCCATAAAATGGGTGAAACGGTTAATAACTTAAAGTAAATTCATGATCAGGGCGATGAGCTGAGTCAATACAGCCATGTCCCTATATATATTTATATCCCTGTCCATGTGTCCCTCTCCATATATCTGTCTGTCCTTCGCTTGTATGCATCGATTTCGAAAGGAATTAAACGTAGAGCAGTAAAACTCATAATATAGACAAATGGACTGTACCATACAAATATCTACTTTATTTTAAATCTCTGGGCTACGTCCTTTTTACGCCCTATGCTTACATGCGTAATATTGAACATACAAGTAAGACCAAACATTGTTGCAGCACTTCGTATGTGTTTCAAAAGAAGAGTGCAGCCAACTGTAATCTTCCCGAATTTATTTGATTTAAGTATAAGTATGAAATTAATATGAAAACTATTGTTGCTTGTATTAGACTCAGCAGTCGGAATTTAATTTTTAAGCATTCTATACTCTATTTTGACTGAAATTTGGATAGTGCTAATTTGCAATTCCCACGCGAACATTCGAAAATTAAACCGAGCCGTGCCCTTTTGGGCTTACATAAACAACGCAGAGATTTCCATACCAGTTAAAAATCATTGTATTGTGTACTCAGTTGAACTGAAGATATGTCTTTACTTCTATGAGAAAAGGGCAACAGATTTGTCGCAACGTGCTAAATAAACAAAAATATTTAAAATCAACAACACAAATTTTTAAAACGAAAACAATAATGAAAAGAAAAACAAGGGCATTGGCTCATTTGTAGCAACCCTAACGGGAGCCCGGGTTATAGCCGCAGTGGCCAACGACTAGCATAAGGCATGTGGCATGGCGTGTGGCATGTGGCATAGCACGTACAACCACTCAAGAGGTGTTAACATACTGCGGACAATTGCCGATGCGCAGGGTGTGAAAATTGGCAACACGCGTCGAGTCGAAGGCGAAACCAAAACCGAACAATATGTCAAATGTCACAGGACTTCCAGTGACAATAGGCCAAAGCACCACCCACCACCACCCACAAAAGGGAAGCGATTTTATTTTAGCAAGTGCCTATGGTTTTCCACTTAATTTCTAAAGCGTGCAACAGCCAAAAGGATTCTAGCTACTGTCCCACTCGAATTATCAGCTAGCTTTATGCAATTTTCACTTGTTAATCCACTACACACGCACACTCACAAACCGAAACACAAGGGGTGTGTCATATTTGGGGATTATTTGCTATTGAGGCTTAAATATTGGATAACTACGGTGATACACTGCAGATAAGTCTTCCTAAATTGTATCTTAACGCATTTTGATGATTCCAATCCAGTATTCAGTATTTCAAATTGTAATAGATCAAAATTATTTTAAAATAGCTTTTATGTTCAATTATATTCAATTATAATTCAGGATGACGAGCTGAGTCGATATAGCCATGTCCGTCTGTCTGTCTGTTGTCCTGGATCTCAGAAATTACAAGAGCTAGAGACACAATTTTAGTTATGTAGGTTCTCTCATGATGTACGCTAATTAAGATTGTTTTAGATTTTTGATATCTAGCCGCATTCACCCGCTAACCGCCACAGAAAACCAGAATGGGCGAAGCAGATCAGTGCCCTTTGTTTTATATAAAATTTTATAAAACTGTCACACGAATCGTAGCAGTAGTACTTCTTCTTATTCCTTTTTTGCGTGCGCCAGCTGCGCTGCTGCTGCGCTGCTGGGCTGCGCTGCCAATTGCGTAGCTTATATCTTCTGTGTTTTTTAACCGATTTTAATTCGCTTTTCAGGATAGTTAAATATAATAGAATAGAGTATATATTCTAAAAAACAAGAACATTCTGTGTTCAATATTACGCTTGTTAATCGGTTTGGCATCAAAAATTTGAGGTAAACCTTATCTGCGCATTGTTTAGACCTACCGACTACTGAACACATTATTCACTTAAATAGATTTGTATGGCTTAATTTGATCAATGTATTATATTTATAGTGCGCGCAAGGGGCGTGGTATATGAGATTTGAAATAAACTTGATCTGCGTATTGTGCATACCTTTCAAAAACGACCAAAACGGCTGCTCAAGCTTTTGGAGTTTCCGAGATCTACGTACTTATCCAGACGGACAGACAGACAGGGTTACATCGACTCAGCTCGTCTCCCTGGTCAAGAATACATATACTTTGTGGGGTCTGCCACGCCTCCTTCTGCCTGTTACATTCGCACAAAGTTATTGACCCTGTTTTTCCCATTTTTCAATGGGCGCAGGGTATAATGATATTGAAAGTTAATATAAACTACATCAGCAATGAGATATACTCTTTCTACATGATACGATATTTTTATTGTTTCTTCAAATAGACAGACATGACCAAATCTACTGATGCTAATCAAGAATATATCATTTATATACTTTATCGGGTATGCCATTACGTCTTCACCAACTTGCACCACACTAAATTTTAAATTGAATTAAATGTATACAATAAATTACATACTTCAATAGTTGTTATAGCTCGTAAAAGTCAATGCATTTGATCAGGGATGGCAATTGTCTTTAATAAAAGTTAATTAATTAAATTTTAATTAAATAGTTTATCAAAATAGTTTATCAAAATTTAATATATGTATATCTTGAAGCCCGCTTAAAATTAAATGTTCATATCTTATAGATAAGTATGTATACTATAAGATAGGGAATATAATAATATTTAATATAATTCTTACTGCGTGTTTTACTTCAAGCTAAGATTTATATGGAGTTTTTTTCCACATTTTTCGCACTACATATATAGTGGTTTTCTTTCAAAGGTATAACAATTAATTTTAAGAGTGCGTATAATTGCTCATATAATATTAAAAATAAGCAAACTATTTCCAATTCAAATAACTATTGTAAAATATTTTGCATTCACAGCCGGCGACCGCCTGCTAGACATACCCTGTAAGGTGTGTGGCGATCGTAGTTCGGGAAAACATTATGGCATCTATAGCTGCGATGGTAAGTTTCTTCTGTTTCTAGTTCAAAGTACACTGAATGATAATGCTAACTAATTGCGCCTTTTACAGGCTGTTCTGGTTTCTTCAAGCGCAGCATTCATCGAAACCGCATTTACACCTGCAAGGCCACAGGTGATCTCAAAGGACGATGTCCTGTCGATAAAACGCATCGAAATCAATGTCGCGCCTGCCGTTTGGCCAAATGCTTTCAATCCGCTATGAATAAGGATGGTAAGTATATCAGCCAGAATCCTTATACGGTTACGTGTACGGTATAAGTACGCAGTCTGTCCGCAAACCCTTGTTTTATTTGTCAAATTCATTAAATTATGCAGCAAATTAGCTGCTGCCGCTGTTTCGCTAATACTCGCTTTTCACTTTTCCTCCTCGGCATAAATTACATCAAACTCTGAAAACCGAAAACGCCACAGGCTTTTGGGTTGGCGCACATTTTAGCCAAGAGTCCTTAGAGTCAACTGCTTCCCTCTGGAACTCTGCGTGTTGGCTGGTTAGAAGTCTGTGCCACTTGATTATTTTTGTTCTAGTTGTCATTAAGCTGATTATAATTTATGCGAAACCCCCATAAGTCCCCGTTTGGTTCATATTAAATTTAAATTGTAATTCTTAGCCTTGGTTTGAATTAATTTCCTAATGTTAATGTTGTAAACCAGAACCACAGAAAGATTTTTGACAATATTGGATATATAAATAAATAATTAATCCATAGATAGAGTGGCAAGCCCGACTGTCATATACCCTGTAACAAAGATCGCGCTCGTCAGTACAGTATGCAATTTAAAATATTTTAAATCTTATATAATTTATTTATAAACGAGATAACGTCAGCAATGTTTTATTAATAACTTCTGAGTTTATTAACCGATTTCAATGCGCTTTTCAGGATAGTTAAATATAATTCAAGAGAGTATATATTTCGAATAACAACGTTCTATGTTTAATATTTCTCAACGGCTTTTAATACTCGACTGGTGTTTTCAATATGCATATGTACTACAGTATTGCCCTTCGGTTGAATGTAGCAAATCCTACAACTGGTGTGTATGCGTGCTGTTATACTATATACAAACAAAACGAGGGACAGACAGATAGACAGCGCAATATCGACTTAGCTCGTCATACTGATCAATAATATATATATACTTTTTGAGGTCTACAATGCCTCCTTCAGCCTGATACATTCTACATAAGTACATTCTGACAAAAATGTAATGAATCAAATTATAACGCAATACATCTTTTAGTACCTTTGCATCCGTACCGCAAAGGACCTGTTAATATAGTAGATATCCGATTGTGCTTAAATATTGCTTGAGTCACTATGATTTGCATATTCTAAAACATGTCTATCTAATTTCAATTGTACAAAATGCGATTGACCAGAATCTAGACAACCCTAATCGAGCCGAACTTAACCCTGAGTCGATACATTCACAACAACGACTCAATGCAACAATGGTAGCTTTAAAGCTCTTAAGCCAACATTAAATGTAGCATGAAAACACATAACAAGGACACAAAATGAAAGCAATACAAAGACATCTATAGCTCTCATATAGCCATAGCTCTAGCTACAGCTGCGACTTTGGCTACTTTATACCATTTGGCATATACCATTGATGGGTTCAGTGCACAGAGCACAACAAAAAATGGCAACAACAACAGCTGGAGCGGAAGGGAAATTGGTGGCAGGACCACAGCGTGAGAATTGTTGCAGGTTTTCTCACACGCAATTCGCTTTTAGGGGGAAGCAGCATACCAAATCGGGAGTGGAGGTCAATTGACAATGTGCACTTAATAGCGGATTACATGCATTATCCCATCCGTTGAAAATGCGACTAAAATGTATTGACAATCAAATGATGATACCAAACTCAGACCTCAGACCTCGGCCCTCAGACATAAGACATCAGACAACAGACAACAGATATCAAAGTATCGGCTGTTCGACCTTAGAACTTTTTCATAGATTTGCCTGAAATGAACCAGAAAGAAAGTTAGTTATTGGGGCAATAGCGGGCTACAAACACGCAACTTAGTTAACGCCCACTGAACTCTGGTCTTACAATAACAATAAGCACATGAGGTGACAACAATAGCACCCAAACTGGCAAAAGGAAAACAGAATAACAACTGCTATCAGTATACTTATAAAACAAGTAATAACTACAAAAAGCCAAAGATTTAATACCCTTTATTTTAGAATTTTCCTGTAAACCAGACATTAAGTTATACTTATAAGGTACATAGTTAATGTATTGTCTTACTAGACCAAATTAAATACGTAGCTTCAGAGTGCCCCCAAAATTATCTTTATTTAAACAAATACTAAATAAACAGCAAGGTTTGAGCTACAGTCGGACGTAACCGACAGTATAAGACCCTTTAATTTGTGTTTTAATGTAAAGTAGTTTCTTACCCGATCGTAATAAAAGCATCGATAAAGATTGCCATAGGCTATAGTACGTGCATACCAAAACCTAATAACAAAAAATTGTTCTTCTAGTTCTAATAGATTCAGGTCTAGCAGACAGAGCAGCTGCTCTATCTGCGCTATTTTTTATCCGTTCGTAAAATCATTGATGGACAATATGCCATAGGCTACGAAAATTAAAAATCAAATTTATAACTTTTAAACTGTGGCTGCAGTGGCGCCTATATATATTTGTGAAATAGTTGTCTATTACATATCTTTCTATTTCTTATCAGATCGTAATGAAATTTACAGCTTTGGGGGAGATTACCCATGGCTGGGGCTTTATTTTTGTTAATTGTGGATGTTTTCGTGTACTAGTTTTCGAGATCAGGGGTTTTTTTTTTGGTAATTTGCGAAGTAAGGGATTTTTAATCTGCTTACGATAATTGAGAACCTATATACCAAATAGCTGGAGACACCAAGCAGTTATAAAAAAATATTTGGACCGTGCAGATCAGTCGGACGGGCCCGACTGTAGAATACCCTGTATCCTGTATTTTAAATAAAATTATATAAAACTGTCATACAAAACGTAGCAGCAATTTTTCTTTCTTACTTCGTTATGTGTGCCAGTTTTAACGGCTACGCTGCTAGTAGGCGAGCGAGGCAACGCCTGCAATATTGTTCTGTTAATAACTCCTGTGTTTATTGACCGAGAGAGTGTACATGCAGAATACCAACGTTCTATGTTTAAAAATAAGCTTGTTATTCGGTTTTTATCGATTAGGGCGTAAAGGGGGCGCGGCATCCCAAAAAAGCCGCTTCTGCGTGAAATAAACCTACCAACCACTGAAGAGAAAATTTATGTAAATAACTTAGTGTCTCTTAAATTGGCGAATGTATTTTATTTCATTTATTGTAGGCGGCAGGGGCGTGGCATCCAACATTTGAAATAAACTTAATCTGCGTACGTTATTTATCTACCTACATGTCAAAATTGGCAGCTCTAGTTTCTTTCTCTTTTCTAGTTCCCGAAATCGACGCGTTCATACAGACAGACAGACAGACAGACATGGCTATATCTACTCAGCTCTTCACCCTGATCAAGAAAATATATAGTTTGTGGGGTCTGCCACGCCTCCTTCTGCCTGTTACATACATTCGCACAAAGTTATTAACCCTATTTTTGACATTTTTCAATGGGTACAGGGTATAAATATATGGACGGAGCAGATCAGTCAAACCGTGCAGATCATTTTTCAAATGGGCACAGGGTATAAAAAGAATTCAAGTGTGCTTGTAATAATGACTGCGAGGTGATGTCATCATACGTTAGGCACAGATTAACATCGTCGGCATACGCATAGATAAGTATGGAAGAGTGTGACAATACAAATGGAAGATCATTGATAAACAAGTTGAAAACCAAAGGACCAAGGTGGCTACCTTTTGGAACACCAGACGATACATATACAGGTTTAGATACACTACTTTTAAAAATAACTTTCTGAGTTCTATAGTTTAAATACTCAGACATCCAGCAAATAAGGCTAGTAGGGAATCCAATTAGATTTAGTTTTTTAAGTAGTAGAGAATGGTTAACAAAGTCAAAGGCCTTGCTGAAGTCGGTATAGATGACATCAGTTTGCATTTTTCTTTGGAATCCGATTATCACAGAGGAAGTTAATTCTAATAGGTTAGTGGTAGTAGATCTACGTTTCACAAAACCGTGCTGGAAGGGTGAAATAATAGAGCTACATAAATGTTGTAGTTGAGGTGTAATTAAGCTCTCAAATACTTTAGGAATAGCGGACAACTTGGAAATACCTCTATAATTTTTTACATCTGACTTGAAACCCTGTTTGTGAAAAGGAATTTTAATAGATTCCTTCCAAATACTGGGAAAAGCAGAATGATCAATGGATAAAGAGAATAATTTATGTAAGGGATCACTTAAAGCGTCAGCACAGTACCTAAGTACGCAAGGCCCTGGGGAGAAGAACGGTTTAATTTGGTTAAGACTGCTAAGTACCGAACTTTTAGTGATGATTGGCCCAAATATGCAATTAGACCGTTGTTGATAGTATGGGTAAGGAATATCTAAATCGTTAGCAGACGAGTAAGTAGTTGGAAAAAATTCAGCAAACAGATCAGCAGAGGCTTGATCACTGGCTGCTTTCGTATTTTCAAGGTAAACTGATGGAGGCACAGAAGACGACTTTCGCTTAGAGTTGTCAAAGTTATAGAATTGCCTGGGATGCTGGGCAAATTGTAACTTAGAGCGACGCAAATACTCATTATAGTATATACATATGTAAGTATATTTAGTTATGTTCACAGCGAGCTGACTCTATTGAGCCATGTGCATTTAATAAACGCAGAAATTGTTAAAGAACCAACACGAAACGAATAACAACCACAATAAAAACTAAGATGAAGCATTGCTGTAGCATTTCGTATGATATTAAAAAGTTGCGAACAGGATATTCTACTGTTGGTTGTGTCCGACTTATTTATATTGAGGTTTCATGTAATTTTGTACAACCTGTACCTATTAAAACAAATTTTTTATGTAAAAATATAAAATTGTTTTTTTTTTATTTTTGTATGGTATACTATTACGATGTATGTAGCAATTTCTACATATTATAATTTCATTACATATATACAAGTGTATATATTTAATCCTTTTAAATAGGGTTATTCAATAAAATAGATGAAAAATATGGTCAATATCTTTGTGGGAATATATATAACATGCAGATGGAGGCGTCGCAGACCCCACAAAGTATATACCACGTTAAAAGACAGAAAAGATAGAAACGAAAGAATATTTTAAAATTCTATACTGATTAACAATTTTGAAATTCTTTTTCAAACATGTGACCCTACAATCAATTTATTATATTAAATTAGATATAAATATGCACATCGTTTGGTTTGGATTGTTTAAGTCTAAAAAGTATTTAAACTTAGATAACGGCACTTCAAAACGTCTTTAATAAAAACGTAATGATAAATTTTTTCTGGTGATTCAACTATTTGGAACAAAATATGAATTTGGTACGTAGCTTTGTTAAATCGAATCTTACACGTAGATTTCTAAACAGGATTTCAAACTACCTCAAAAGTCCTTCAAACTCATACGATATAAGAGCATTTGGCAATGGTGGATGGGTGCTAGGCATGCCAGAACATGTTCGTGTTGTTTCCCTTTGTGCAATTTCTTAGTTTGCCACGGTACAAAGCCCTATGTTAGCTGCCTTTTTGGGGTTTTTCTTGGCTGGTTGCCGTAAATAAACAATAAACACACTCCGACACACACCCTGTACTAACACCAACAACCAGAGGGAACTCACACATGTGCAACATGTACCCGTGTGCCTGGATCTGCCCAGACAAAGTGCTTTTGTTGTTTAGACCAAAAAGCAAAAAAGCCACAAAAATCGTTCAAGGCACGTTTGTGTTAGATTCTTTTGGAAGCACAAGAACATAGCAAGCGTAGTTTTCGGGAATATGATGTGGGGGGAAGAAAGGAGAATCGGGGGAAGAGGAAAGCTGGCACGTGGTTAGCCATTTTAAGTTGGGTTTTGTTCTGTTGTTTAGTTTTGTTGTTACGTTACCTTTGGTATGATTTTTTGACATTTCCCTGTACAGTTTATTAAAAAATTAAAGTTTGGCAACTAAAAATAACTACGAGTTCTAGAATAAACGGTTTAAGAGTAAATATTACAAATACCGCACATTTTATTTGGGCCTCTTAATATTTTTTCGTTTCCTAGATCTGCCTTTCACTACATGTTGGCTGCTTTGCATGCTAATATTCCAAACGGAAGAAAAAAAAGAAAAAATTGAATAAGAAGTGGAAACCAAGAAGAAATACTTCCCTTAACAAATTATGTTGCCACTTGTCACATTTAATGGTATTTGTATTTGTATACCAACAAAGTGTCAGCATCATCATCATCATCACGCATAGTGCGGATGCCTTCCACAGCACCCTCAACGCCTCTAAGTCCCACAATCCCCATCCCCATTCGCATCCCCAGCTCCATCGTACTTTTCTTATTTCTTTACAAATATTTACGCGGCATTTTAAGCGGATTTTTCATTTTGAGTGATTTGTGTCGCTTTCCCAAATCCCATCTCTCTCATCTAAAAAAAACGCAATAAAATGTCCTTTTCTGGTCGTTTGTATGCGCCTGTATTTGAACGTTTTGTATCTGAGGTAGCTTATTTTGGAATTTTCCCGTTACTGGCTGCGTGGTGAGCTGAAAAGTGAGCTCTAATGATGGCAATAAGAATTGAAATATGATTTACATTAATGCCCCAATTTATACTTAAACATAAGCTCACCGTTTAGTTACAAAATGCAGGTAAAGACTCGCGTAATTGATCAATTTTATCAGATGTTTCTGCGATGCTTGTTATAAGGACCACATAAACCACATAAAACTGATTAGGATTAGGATTAATGGGTTTACTAAGATATAATAATTTTCTAACGTTTAATAAAACAAGTGCAAAAGTAAATCAGTTTATTAAGTTAGTGGAAATAAAATACTCCCGGAGACACAAAAAAAAAAAGCCGCAATCTGAATATGAGCGCATTTGTAGATTTTGAGGGCCTCGGATTTCTATAAATGTTTATCAAATCGATTAATTTTATTTTATTTTTTTTCAAGTTAAAAGTGCATTTTAAAAGAAAAGGACAAAAAAATTTGTATTTCTGAAATTCACATTCATTGGCTGTTATTTCGTTATTATAAATTACTTAAGAAAACCAGGAATAACGGAGATACAGTTCTTTGCTGTTTCTTATCCGATCGTAATGTAATAATGGAGATTGCCATATAATAGTGGAGGAATGAGAGGAGTTATCAAAATACCCAAACAAGCTTGATCTGATTCCTGCATAAGAGAAGCTAGATACCAAAAAATTTTATTTCTAGCTCATACTTTGAAAGATCTAGGTGGCTGTTCTGTCTATTTTAACTTCGCTGTTCATTTTTCGTTCGTAATGTAATTCACAGCATTGATGGAGAATGCCATAGGCTGCGTACATACCAAATCCCAAGTTTGTAGTTTTTAAACTGTGGCTGTAGTAGCGCTTACATACATTTTTAAAAATTGTCTGTTGCATAACTTCGCAGTTTCTTCTCCGTTTGTAATGTAATTCACAGCATCGACAGATTATTCTATAGTCTACGTCAAATTACAAGTCTATAACTTTAATATTATTCTGCAGTGGAGCATACCTACATTGTCAATAAAAATTGTCTATTGCATATTTTAATTATTTCCCATCAAATCTTAGTGAAATTAATTACTGAGGTGGGGAATGCCATAGACTAAGTACGTGCCAAAATGCAAGTCCGTAGCTTCATTATTGTGGATGATACGGCTATGTAGTTTTCGAGACTTTAGGTAGGAGTAGTTATTTAATGTTCGCGGAGAAAGGATGCCAGATATTAAACATCTGAAACAAACTTGATCTGCGTGCAACATCGGACAGACGGAATTCCGTCTCGAATCTTGGTAGACCTCACAAGTATAAATATCTATATCTGACTTTTCGTAGAACCTCAGCTGCTTCATAAGTCTCGATAGCTATAAGCTCCACAGCAGCCCCCATAATAAAGCTATAAACTTGTAATTTGCCATGTACGCAGTCTATGGCATTCTCCACTGATTTTGTAAATATTTATAATTTATATTTATTATGATCTGATAAGAATCAGAGAACTTATGCAACAGCGATGATAGAGCAGACACAGCAGCCACCTAAACCTAACAAACTATAGGAGTTAGAAATAATTTTTTTTTTTAGTTTTTAGGTTCTTCTAGGACTAATAGACTGCCTTTTCCGCTCTGACAGCTACTTATGTTTCTAAATGCGGTGCTTGAATTTTAACTTTAGCACTTTCCGCAAATTCTAGAAAACTTTACAATGCCAATGGCAAACAAAAGGATCAAGGCCGAACAACATGCACAATACAAGCAATAGTCGCTGAGTAGATTTCCTATTAGCTCAGCCAAGTGCAAATTTAATGAAAAAGGCCAAACCAAAAATGGAAAATGGAAATATTCTACATAGTGTCATAGTTGGTCTGTCATCTTCCTGCGTGGAAATGTTCAAGACAGATTTTGTAGCATACTTTTGGCCGTTTTGTCAACAGGCAGCTTTGTCACTTGTTAGTTCCTTGGGTTGTCGTTAGGTCCTGTTCGTTTCGCTATTGTTGTCTTTGTCGTTGTAATTGTTGCTATCTTTGTCAAAATTTTGCGGTTAAACAAATAAAATTGTGTTTGAATAATGGTGTTGTTGTTTCTCATGTGTATGTATAGTCGACTTTTTGGCGCTGGATAGCAACTAATTTCATGACCACATTAAACTTATTGATTTTATATACGATATATTTTGCCAGTATTTACAGTGGAATTTTGTAATTGAAACCTTGGCAGTTTAATTACCAGGTTACGTTTAACTGATAACTTATTGTGTAATTATTAATAATAAGTCAATTAATGATGCGCTCTTTATATTTCAATAGCGTCTGTAACAATATAAAAAGTAGAGATGAACTTAAGTCTAATCGATAGCTTCTTCAATACATCGATATCTTATAAAAATACTGTTTACATCGAGAACATACATAACATAACTAAAAGTAGAATAGTCAAATTACATAGATTGTTTATTGGTCTACAAATATAAAATCTGTGTAACACTCAGAAGGTGCCGTGGTATACCCCACAAAGTATACATATGGGCATTTCCACAGAAAGGTCCACCGCGGCCAAAAAATCAAAAGTTCTTAAAAATGATATTTTTAACATTTTTAACATAAAGAAATATTCAAATTTAATAAATTTGAAAATATCTATTATAATCTATTATAGTTTTCAAAAAATTCGAATGCAAAGTCGCGCAAACGCATATTTTGCCATTTTGACGTTTTTTAGGGCTTTTTTTGTTTTGAAAACAGCTTCTCAAACAGAAGCATTATGCTCTGTCATTTGTTTTCAAAATCACTCCTGTTATGTAAAAATAAATAAATTCACTATTTTTTGTTAATTTAAAAACATTTTTACCATTTTTTCCTTAAATATTTTCCAACAACAACAATAAGAAAAACATACATAATAAATGTCCTGTGTAAAATGTCCCGTTTGTTTTTTTATACCCAGTATTAAATTCAATTTTAAAAAAATGCATGTCATCTTTGAAAAAAATCATAGCCATTTTGAAAAAGCATCAATGCACAAGAGTTTATAATTTGTTGCATTAAAATATTTCCACTGGATTCGCTGAAATTGGCGATTGAATTGGTTGACCTCAAAATGCCACTACCATTATTGTCGCGTCGGAAATGACTTGAATTTTTCAATTTTCTTAAAAATGACAAGTTACCCAAAATCAATCTTTCCACCAATGAAAGAGCTAATCAAATGCTATATGTTAAGCCTTTCAGAAAAATTGCTTCCTTTTACAGTTATTTTTCTTTAAGCGTGTCCTGAACGCCACTGTGGAAATGCCCATATATATTCTTTACCAAGACGATGAGCTGAGTCGATTCAGCTGATTGTTAATCTGTTTTTGAATATATACCTAGATCTCACAAGTGATAGGAGCTAGAGATACTATTTTTGGTATGTAGGTTTTCCTATGAATTTTTATGATTTTAAGATATGTATCAAACAATTTCCTCAACTGTATAATTGGGTGGAGGAGAACTTGGTGTATTCGGTTTGTCCATGCGCACCTCTCTGAGTGTATTATTAAAACACAAAGTTACGTCCGTCTGTAGCCTTCTGCTCTATTGAGCTCCATCCTTACTGGTTTATCTTATTTGAGTTCTTTCTGAATGGGTTTAACGGTAGTACTTTAAATAGACACATATGCATATACATAGTATTGCCTCCGTATGTACTGTATTTATTTATTGTAGCTTTTAAGTCTTCGCTTCACATGCAGCTTGTCCGCCATATCACGTATACGCATTTCATTTACATATGACTGCAGGGCACAGAAACATTCTCTCTCACACACAGACACAAACACGCACACTGTAGTGTTCGCTCTTAATTGACATTATAGCCTCCTACTTTATGTGCACTTTTGGTAGGCAGTGTGCAACTGGGCGTCATGTAAATGTGCCTGGCTTCCATGTTTCACACACTCACACCAGTTTATCGGCGTACGTGTGAGTGGGTGTGTATGCGAGTGTGAGTGTGTGTATGACAAAAGTGTCAGTGTCAACATTAAAAGCGGATTAAAAATCACTCACTCACAAGGCTCCAGCCTGCTGACTGATTCACAACGTAAAAGCCTACTGTACGTAGTATATTTCCTGGGGTGGTGGGCAATGAAATGAAAGATGTGAAAGTTTGGAATAATTTAAAAAGGGTTAATCCTAAAGTTATTTATTAATCTTCGCAAGTTAAGTCATTAAATTGTATCAGTTGTTTGAATTTTGTTCAATCAAATATCTTGAATACAAGAGCTAGTATATCAAAATTGTTTAGGTAGTCCCATGCATCAAGAATATCAAGTTTGTTTTCGATTTTAGATACTTTTTCACCCGACCAACAAGAGCCAATTTGCAGTATTTATTGAAATCAAGTATAGTTACGTCCCAAAACAGCCATTCGCCCTCCTTACTGGTTTCGTCAACTAATTGTATAAACTCCTTGAAAATGATCTATAGTGAAAACTGTCAGGATATTACTACAGGAATGCGATTTATTGATACAAATTTATCCTACTAATATGCTGAATTTATTTGTCAAAGAAATGTCCACTGGCTCTTTCTCCTGTCACGATAACCTGAATAAAGTCCTTAAACTGACATTAACAATGACAATTATGTACTATAATGCACATTTTAAATACGCCTTAAGTCTCACCCTTGAAGCAGGGGGCGTAAGCACCAACCCTCACATTTATTGAAACCGAATCGAATCACTTCAAGTGTTTTTTTATAATTTTACGGTTACTGTTTTTGTCTCCTCCCGCATTAAGCACTGTTACCTTATTTACTTTTCATTTGCCTGCCAAACATTTCCGCAGTTTATGTCTGGCGTAATTTTTATTACCAACTCAGCTCTCTTTGAGCTATGTTCCCGTATATTTGGAGACGAATATATGTTAGTTGTTTGTTTCGATATCCTGGGTATATTTTGTGCTTTTCAACTTACGATGAACAAGCGCATCCACCCCTCTCCTACACAGCTAGACATATTACCCATTAATGTGTGTGGGTCTTCTCGGGTTGATGATCATTCATTGGGATTTTTGCGTGTCTCGGTCGTGAAGTCGCTGTGCTCTGAGTCCTGGGAATAGCACAGCTGTTTAACATTTGCCTTGGTTACTTCTCACACTTTTCCCATATCTTCAACTCTCTTTCTCTCTCTCTCTCTCTCATTCTCTTTCTGAAGCTGCCACTTATCATTAATTTTTCTACCGCATTTCCTTGCCCTGGCATTCTGACATTTTTGCTTTTGGTCTCGTTCCTGTTTTGACATAATTGTTTTTGCTTCCCTGTTTTTCCACTTCCGCCTGTAACTTTTCCTGCCAACCGTATCACCCCGCGCTCTACCCTAATTAATTGATTAGCTTCAGCAAATCGGTCAATATGTTGTGCTTTTCTTTTATTTTGTTTCGTTTTTATTGCTCTACGTTTTGCGGATGCGTAATGAGTTGCTAATTAGATTTGCCCATTGTTTATTTGTTTTTCCGCTCCTTGAGGCAGTTTCACGTAGCATATTTGAATAGAGATGAGAAGGCTATATTTGAGTTTAATAACACCTCAACTCACATATATATATTTTATTCATTTTCATATTTTAAATTTATAATTCCCGTGCAATAACAGTTTTTAAAATTATGGATTTTTGTACACTTATAAAAAATTCTTCAAATTTTGTTTCTTTTAACTTTTTGCGCTAAGGGCCAACAATTTATGGCGTGCCTAATTTTAAAAACTGCCTGAAGCACGGACAGTTCGATGCAGGGAACACGACTTTTGCATTTTGCATTCATAACTTTTCTAGCAATCGGTTTAACTTGAAGTTATACTCCTTGTTCCATTTTATGGCGCGAAAGAGAAAATAGCGCTGGCGTGAGGATTCAAAATACTAGAAAACAAAGTTAGAGAAAAGCAAAATACAATATAATTTTTAATTTTACTTATGCTTTTTTAATTTTGTGCCTTTTTCACACGTTTCTTTGTTTGCACCAAGGAGGAGCAAAAGAAAAAGTGTCGCGTGCAAAGGGTTAATAGGATTGTTGCACAAAGCGGGGGTTTAAGGTTTCCAAGTTTTCTTCCTTTTTTGGGACCGCAGTTTTTTAAGAGCCACAGTCTGTCTTCATTCCTTCTCCCTTCCTCTGCGTCTCGGTTAAAGTTTGTTTGATTCCGCTTAACCCGCAGCGTAAAAATTTGATGAGTTTGGCATTTTCTTTAATTGAAATTTGTGATCTTTTGAAAGCTTTGAAAGTCGCGTTGCCGCTGCTATTGCAGCACACTTTCTGTCGCTAGTTTCAAGTGCCAAAGGCCATCAAGTGGCTGCAGTCACTTCACGATGAAAGATACAGACGCGGGGAGAAGCGACAGAGATGGCTAGCTCTGGCAGACAGAGACAGAGACTCACTCACACATGCGATTAGCTACGGATTAAAATGTCACCCCTTTTTGCACTGCGTCACGCACAAGATACAAACTCCCAACACGCTATAGATACATTTAATTACAAACAAATAAAAGTCATGACAGCAAACCCACACATGCACACACACACAGATACAGACACAGACACACTCGCTTACAAGCACATTCACATGTCGAAGTCCAGGCTTGGGGCATATGCAACAGTTCACACGGCCAGGCCAGGACTTTTGGGACTATTTCTCCCAGTTTCAGTATCTTTGCATCTGTATCTGTATCTCCGTATTTTAATAATCGGTTTATTATAAATGTGCAAGTGTGTATGGGTGTGTGTGTGTGCGTGTATGCCTCAAGAAGCTACTTTTACACACACAAGAGCTATTTGCTATTTGCTATTCGGTTCGGCAAACAGTTAAGTTCAACCCACACTTCAAAGGCAGCTGCAAAAGTACCTGAAGAAAAAAACAAGCAGAAGTTGCAGAAGCAGAGCAAAGCAGAGAAAGCCATTCAAAGTATCTTTGAAATTAACTTTATTTATTTAACTACTTAAAAGCAGATTAACGCAATTACACACTTGAACTGATTTTATGCAAAACGGAAAACGGATGAGCAGTCGCAACAAATAAAAATAAAAGACACTGAGGAAGACAATTTCAATTTTGGAATAGATATAGACAAAAGTTTATATGGGCAACAAATTATTTGAACTCAAAACCTCTCAAAACATTTTGAATCGATATGTTTACAATCTATTCCCATTCCTTATGAGCATTCCAAATTATTAGTAATAAGTTATCACGACCTACACATTCCGATTATTGACCATAAATATTTGGCATATTTTAATTAAATTAATAAAAGGTTTCCGAGATCGACGTGTTCGTCCAAACAGATGGACAAACGGATGGGCGGACTCGACACAAGAAGTTGAATAACAGGCGGAATATAAATAGAATGTTGTTATTCGGAATACATACTCTTTTCTATTATACTTAACTATCCTTCAAAGCGCATTGAAATCTGTAAATAAGCACAGGAGATATTACTACGCAATATTGCAGGCGTTGCACACTGGGCGAAACGGCCATTTAGCGGCAAATATCTTAAATTTGAGTTTTAGAAAATTGTTTTTTTTTTTTGCTTTCGATAAACATTTGCTTGCTTCTTTTAAAACATGTGGTTTTCTAATTGATTGGATATTTTAGAAGTTATGGGGTTTCATAGAGGAATTTTTGTTCAAAATTGCGCATATTTTTTAATCGATAATTTTTAATCTATAATTTTGTGAGCTAGAGGCTTCATAACATAAGAAGTACCTCCGTTTTGACACTATTTCTCGACTTATGGGACGTACATATGTACGTCACATACACCCCCATGAGTAAAAGCATGTTACACACTTTCACACTTACACACTTCAAATAATAACACCGCTATAGCTTTTTTCGAAAACCCTAATTGTCACTTTAATAACAGGTCTGAATGAGGAACTTATTGGTAGTCTAGGCGTTATTTTAGGTGCTATGCCTACTTAACCCGAATGAGGTGATACATATTAACCTGCTGAAATTTTAGTATAATATCTGTAGTTTATATCTTAATTCTCATTCGCTTCATAAAATTAAAAATTCATGAAATCAATATAATATATACCGTAATGTAGTCATAATAAGCGGTAGAAACAAATAAATTTCAAAATTTACAACTAAAGTACATGTACCGAAAAACATCAAGTAAAAACACTGTGAGATATTAAATGCCAACATGATTTACTATTAATCTGATCTTTAAATTAGTTTGTTGTCCAAAAGTACTTTCTGATATGCAAAAAGAAGTGTTAAATTAGAGAGTCAAGTAAAAAAAATAACTGTCACATTTTTAGTCAGATGCTTCTACGTCTGACTATTTACTCAGTAGTTCAGCCTCCAACTAGTGTTAAATTTTTATTATGTATTTAATTGATTTTAAGTAATTTTTAAAATTTAAATTGTAGATATTTTATAACTAGTTTTAAAATTTTCTTGTAATTTTCAATACTTTATTTTTACTTTCACCCAAAAAAAAATATATATTAGGTTGTTTGGTAGTGATATACCGGTTTTTACATTCAAATTTCGCGCTTCGCTTGTGAAGTCAAATATAATCGTATCTGGCAATGCTGTATATCGTTTGAAAGGTATTGGCAACACCTTTAAAATTACATTTGTTTACATGAGCTTCCACGTTAAAAATTACAATTGATTGAAATGGAGTTCACAAACGCAGAAATTCGGGCAATTTTAAAATTTTATTTCGCACAAGGAAAAACTGCTGCGGAATCTCGCAGACAGATTATTGCTGTCTTAGGAGATAACAAACTTTCGATTCAAACTGCCGAACAGTGGTTTAGGCGATTCCGAAGTGGCAATTTTGATACCGAAACACCCAAGCCTTCCGGACGACCAGTGACCGTTGATACGGATAAAATCATGGAAATAGTGGATCGAGATCGTCATGTGACTATTAGAACCATCGCAGAGGAGCTGCAACTAAAAAAAAATAAAAAAAAACTAGAAATCGTCAAAAATCAATAAAGAAACCGGTATGTCATTACCAAACAACCTAATATATAAATATGATAAAAAAAAAATGTTTTTTTTGTGTTAACTTTGAACTCAAATAAAAAAAATACCTGTTACAAAAATTAAAATTTTTCAGCAGGACTTTGGTTTATTTAATTACTAATTAAAATCAAAAAACATATCTTTATTTATTTACGAGATATTCGATTTTTGCCGCTAAATGAGCCGTTTCGCCCAGTGAATGTTTTCCCTTAGAACACATAAAAATGTTAAAAGAAGAAGCATTGCTGCTACGCTGCGTGAGACAGTTTTATAGAATTATATTTTAAATATATTGAACAGGGTACAGTCGGGCCCATCCGATTGATCTCCCCAGTCCAAATTTTTTTAATTCTTCAATACTTTGTGCTGTCATCTCAATTATTGCACTTAATCTCTTTAGATTTATTTCATTAGACCCTTTACTTTAAAAAAGTAAAAAGGGTCTATTAACTTAGTGCAAAAAGGAAATGTGTGTAACACCCAGAAGGAGGCGTTGCAGACCCCACAAAGTATATATATTCTTGATCAGGACGACAAGCCGAGTCGATATAGCCATGTCCGTCTGTCCGTCTGTCTGTCTATCCGTCTGTCTGTCTGTCCGTCCGTCTGTATGAACACCTAGATCTCAGCAACTATAACAGCTAGAGACACCATATTCGGAATTTAGGTTCCCCTATTCAGTAAGCAGCACGAGTTTGTTTTAGATTTGGGATACCTCCTCACCTTCCCCCGTAAACCGCAAAAAGCTGCTGTAGCCACATCTTTAAAGTTATTGACTTGTAATTTGGTACGTAACTAGTTTATTACATTCTCTATTGACCCTGTGTTATTTCAATCGGATAAGAAACAGCGAACATATGCCACAGACAATTTACCGTACTAGGCAGAGGGGGGTGTGTGCCTTGCATACGCGGGTAGCTAAGTGTGTCTGCCTCTGATTGTGTTTGTTGTAGTACATATAGTAGTAGAAGTAGTAAAGTAAAGGGTCTGCTACAGTCGGTTACGTCCGACTGTAGCCTCCGTTCCACTGATCTGTCCCGTCCATATATTTTTTGTTTTGACTATTGCCGCTCATATGAAGTTTGTTTGTTTGATGTCCTCTTAATGATCAATTGCCCTATCTCCCTTCCATTCGGAGTCAGCGTCATTCTTTTATCTAGTATGTCTAGGTCGTTTCCACTTTAATTTATAATTATAACTTTTTATTAAATATGTTAACTACTAAAGAAGTAAATTCCAATAAGTCAGTGGCTGTAGATCTAAGATCCAAGTTGAATAGGGAAAATAATTGATATTCAATAAAGCGACTAATATTAGAAAACCCGTAAAATCCCACACTAATCCAAAAACACCTTTCCTTGCAGCTGTGCAACATGAGCGCGGTCCTCGCAAGCCAAAGCTCCATCCTCAGTTGCACCATCATCACCATCATGCAGCAGCTGCTGCGGCGGCCCACCACGCTGCTGCTGCCCATGCTCATGCACACCACGCCCACCACCACCACCATCACGCACATGCAGCAGCTGCTCATCATGCAGCGGCAGCAGCAGCAGCTGCTGCTGGACTGCATCACCATCACGGAGCGCACCTGCCGGTATCGCTGGTGACGAATGTCTCGGCATCGTTTAACTACACGCAGCACATCTCCACTCATGCACCTCCGAGTGGATTCCATTTGGCCGGTGGAGCTCAGCCACCAGCTACGCTGCCACATCAGTCCCCGGCGGCAGCGCAACAGGCGGCCGTGTCTCATGCGACGGCGTTTCATCATCCGGCGGCACATGCACACGCGCTGGCGCCGCATGGCAGTGGGTCAGTTGGTGGTGCTGGCAGTGCTGGCGGTACTGGGGCGGTAGGTGCCTCGACGGCGACGCTTGCCTTTCCACCTCACTTGCTGCATCACAATCTCATTGCGGAGGCGGCAAGCAAGTTGCCCGGCATTGCGGCGGCAACGGCAACCACAGTGGCTGCTGTGGTTGCAACGGCACCCTATGCCCAGGGCACCACCTCAATGAATCACAACAGGTACTCGTCGCCATCACCCAGCAATTCCATACAGTCAATATCGAGCATTGGCTCCCGTAGTGCCGGTGGCGGGGCTGGAGCAGATGAGGCCATGCCACTTAGCCTGGGCAGTGAGAGTCCTCGGGTGAATGTCGAAACAGAGACGCCATCGCCGTCTGCCTCCCCTGCTCTGAGCGCAGGAAGCGCCTCCCCCGCGCCCTCCTTAACTGATTCCCAGAGTCTGGACGCATCAAGCACCTCGCCACATCCGGCACAGAACACGTCGTACTGCCTCAGTGAAACCTCGCACCATACCAACAACAACGCCACGACACCGCCCATGCATAGCATTCACATTAACAATAACAATAGCCACAACATGAACAATAACAACAATAATGGAGACAGCAGCAACAAGCAGCTTAGCTATACATCAAGTTCGCCCACACCCACGACTCCGACGCCCCCTTCGCTGCCTTTGCCATTGACGGCGTCCATTCGATCTGGCCACGGCTGTCACACCTCCAATGGCTTCCTGGAGCTGCTGCTAAGCCCAGATAAATGCCAAGAGCTCATCCAGTACCAGGTGCAGCACAACGCAGTCCTCTTCCCCCCTCCTCTGCCACAACAACTGCTCGACTCGCGACTCCTCTCCTGGGAAATGCTGCAGGAGACAACGGCTCGCCTGCTCTTCATGGCCGTGCGCTGGGTGAAGTGCCTGATGCCGTTTCAGACTCTTTCAAAGAATGATCAGCATTTGCTTTTACAGGTGAGTTATCCCAATTATCGCAGGCATGCTCGAAGGGCATTAAATAGATCAATTTCTTCAAATAAGCATCGTCTTAAGAGTAATATTAAATTAAACCTAGTATTTAACGGGACTGCTAATAACTGATTCTAAATCGATGTGCCTAGTTAAAATACGAAGTTTCAGTGGAATTTGTACAAATAATTTAATACCTTTAACATTACATTTTAGGAATCCTGGAAAGAACTATTTCTACTGAATCTGGCTCAATGGACCATACCATTGGATCTAACCCCAATACTTGAATCGCCGTTGATTAAGGAGCGTGTGTTACAGGATGAGGCCACGCAGACAGAAATGAAGACCATTCAGGAGATACTCTGTAGATTCCGCCAGATCACACCGGATGGCAGCGAGGTGGGGTGCATGAAGGCAATTGCATTATTTGCCCCAGAGACTGCCGGACTCTGCGACGTGCAGCCCGTGGAGATGCTACAGGACCAGGCGCAGTGCATACTCTCCGATCACGTCAGATTACGGTATCCACGGCAGGCCACACGCTTTGGCCGCCTGCTGCTGCTGCTGCCTTCCCTTCGAACGATTCGGGCTGCAACGATCGAGGCGCTTTTCTTTAAGGAGACCATTGGAAATGTGCCCATAGCTCGACTACTTCGTGATATGTACACCATGGAGCCGGCACAGGTGGACAAGTAAATGCGGATGAAATGAAGGCGGGTCGTGGCCAGAATGTAATCAATATCGACTCTCGTTGCATTTAAGTGGCAAACATTTTTGTCACTTGCAAAAAAATTAGAGCTCCAACTACAACGAAAGTAATAGAAATCATAAATAGAAAAATGAAAGCTGGAAAATTGGAAAATGTAGAATGAAAAATGAAAAATAAAAAAAAAATTTGCTAACTCGACTCGACTGCAGCTGCGACAATTCACAGCGTATGGCGTTTATGTAATACATATGTACATAGATATATGTATTTGTATGGGCAGTGCCACGCCCATAGCCTACTTGCTAGTTTGTTGCCTCTGGCTGTTTTCAACGTTGATTTATAGCTCTGTCCGTGTGTTATTCGCTTTTTCGCTTTAATTTTTATTTCACTTTTTCTCTTTTCGGTTTGTACTCACATTTTATTTTTAGTCTTCTTCGCCATGCACTTTATTTATCTTTCATTCGACATTTTGTCGACTCTATTCTAAATTTTTCCGTGTTATTTCAACCTGGCTGAAGCAATCTGCAACCCACAGCAGACCTGAGCCCTCTGCCCTTTGCCCTCTGCCGTCTGGCCCGCAATCACACCACTGACCTGCAGCATTCGCAACGTTTTCCACATAAGATTTGGCTCTGTGTTACTCTTTGTAAATGATTTATACTATGTATACTGAGAGATTATGTTTAACAATATAAGAAAATATTTGAAAGATTGTAATTTGTAAATTTAAGTTGTTTTTTAATTCTTGTCATTTTAATTTCAAATTTAATTCGAATAAAGTACAACTTTACAAATATTTCATTAATATGTTTATTTTCATTAAAAAGTATATATAATATGTATATGTATAATACCAAGAGCTTATTATATTAACAACCTATACTAGTAATTTAATTCTTAATTCTTCATTTAATGGATTTTAATTGTTTTTTTTTTGTGCTCGGTTAATGAATGAATGTACCCCTGATACTCTTTCCATCCCATCCCCTGTCATTGCCACACAATGTATAGATAAATCCAATTTCACGAATTTCATACTGTTTTTTATTTCGCTCTTCCTTCCACTTTTACATTTTCAGCGAAATCGCGTTTAGGAATCGTGAAAAATTAAAAAATAACTTTGCCTCAAGTCATGATGTGCGATTTGTCCTTGTTTGATGCTTTGATAATACAGTTAGTAAATTCATGTGTTACACTATATTTATTACTTATTTTATGCATTTTTAAATGATGCCATGCTTGAACATTTATAAAAATACAATAATATGAGTGAACATAAAATAAAAACTAGATATACAAAGCATTTGGAAATAGTATGTAAATTACCACAGCTGTTGAACTGTGGCTCCAATAAATAATAAATGCATATTAAATATTATGTATACAAAAAATATTTAAATAAATAGAACTACACGAAAACTATTATAAAACTACGTGAATCATGTTTTATTACAAAATTGTTAGCTCACAGCGATGGTTATTTAATATTTATAACATAAACCAGAAAATAATATACGTACATATTCAAACGAATCTCAGTTTATAGTTTTAGGTCGACACTACTATAGGATATTTCATAATAACACACAGTTATCTACAATAAGGTGCTTTAAAAGGTACTACTCTTAATTATATTGTTATCGTCTTGACTTGCATATTATTTTTTTATTAAAGAATGTATCTTTATATGTATAACATATGTATTCCTAATCTAACCTAAATCTTAAGTTTATTTATTTTGATTTTCTGCTTTTGATGCAATTATGTACATTATTTTTTTTTTTTTTTTTTTGTGTAGGTCTATTTGTACACTACGACCAGAGTTTTGATCTTTTGTGTAGACCTTTCTATGGTTATGGAGATCTCTGTATATTTATTTTGAGACTTTTGATATAGTTTAGCACTTAGAAAGGTGCAACTTCTTCAGGTGATACCTCAGACCGCAGTGACCGGTGAGGTAGCCTGTCAAGGTGCGTAAATCGTTCTTACTCAGCTGAAGTAGCCTTTGGGATTTTTGTTTTGAAGGAGAGAGGAATTGTTTGGCTTGCCTTTGGTCGTCACTGTGTGCCCAGTGCCTTTTTAGTTCCTCCGCTTCCCAGGTTCTGAGCCTCTCTACCCTGTGTCCTTTTGAGAGTCCACAGAAGGGTTCGGGCCCAATGAAATGACAGTTTGCTGCCCGTTTTGCTAGTTTGTCTGCCATTTCGTTGCCTGCATGACCCTCATGTCCCGGCACCCACCCTAGCTGGAGGGAGTTCGAGGTGCCTAGAGCATTTAAGAGTTTAATGCATTCGGATACTAGCTTTGATGTCACACAGAATGACTTCAGTGCCAATAGGGCTGCTTGGCTATCCGACATTATAAAGATCTGCTTGCCTTTTGTTTTACGTCTAAGACATTCTCTTGCACTGATCTCTATTGCATGTACTTCCGTTTGAAAGATGGTAGGTGATTTTCCCATGGGGACGACTTTCTTCAGATTGGGTCCGAAGATTCCTGCCCCTGTATCCCCATTTTCCAGTTTGGATCCATCTGTGTACCAAGTTTCTGTTTGGTTTGTGTTGCAGAGGTTTGACGGTTTCCAGGCCTTTCTTTCATTGATAGTTACATCATAGGACCTGTTAAAAATAGTGGTTTTTATCTGCTCGTCTGAGATGCGGAGAATCGGGTCATTTTGAAGGAATGTCAGAATTCCTAAGTGACCCGTCAAGTCTCCACTCTTCAGATTGGCGATATTTTCCAAGCGCAGTGCGCTTAGGCAAGCCACCCTTTGAATGGATATAGGAAGTGGTGCTATGCCAGTTATAACTCCTAGTGCATCTGTGGGGCTTGTGCGCATTGCCCCGTGATTCCGATGCATACTAGTCGTTGCAGCTTAGCTAAGTCAGCTGCTGCTTTTCTTTAAGTGAATTTCTTCCACCAGGCAAGAGATCCATAGGTTATTATTGGTCTTATTACAGTTGTATAAGACCAGTAGATCATCTTAGGGTTTATGCCCCATGTTCGTCCGAATAATCTGTTACATGAGAAAAAGGCTCGTGTCGCCTTATTTATTGTATTGTTTAAATGTGAGTTCCAGGTCAGCTTGGAGTCGAGTGTGACTCCTAGATATTTTGCTTCTTTTGAAAACTCAATTGTTGTACCATTCAGAGTTGGGTTCTTTAGAGATTCTGTCTTTTTCTTGTGAATGGCACAATTGTGGTTTTCGATGGGTTTACGTTTAATCCATTTTCTCCGCACCACTTCTGTGTTATGTTTAGGGCCATTTGCATTCTGTCTGATATGGTAGCTTCATGCCAGCCCATGCAACATATTACTATGTCATCTGCATATCCTTGCGTTGTAAATCCAGTGGCGTTGAGCTTATGGAGAAGCTCGTCAACCACCAAGGTCCACAACAGTGGGGAGAGAACACCCCCTTGGGGGCAACCTCTCGTGGCCATTATAGATTTATTTGATCCGCCCAGGTTTAGTGAGATGACTCTGGATCGTAGCATTTCGATGACCCAGTTGGAGGCTGGCCTTGAATATGCGGATTAGCGTTGGCACTATTTGCCGCATTCCCTCCTGAATTAGGCATGGTTGAATGCCGTCTGGACCAGCTGATTTGTAGGGGCTGAAAGAATTTAGTGCCCACTTTACGCTATTTTCGTGGAAGATTGCTAGAGGCTTTGAGAGTCTAGCAGTCGAGTGGCGTGGTGTCCGTTCGACCGTAGGCACCTGTGTAACCTTTACACACCGTACATTATTATCCAACACATCTACACAAAAAATTTCATAATGTAATTCTACGTACTAACTGAGATATCAGCCTGTCAAATATATCGTAAGCGACAGAAATGACTTCAACTGCAACTAACAAAAATGGTTGCATACATAGTTGATAAGTACGACAAGCTGAATCTATATAGTAGTCCGTCCGTTTCTCTGTCTGTTGTCCATATGAACACCTAGATCTCGCGAACCTATTATATCTAATATCTCAGGCGTGTGCATAAATAATAATAATAATATTCA